>CAMOHE010035996.1:0-59481 GCA_946598075.1 Artocarpus hirsutus
GATACAATCCAAACAGGTCTATTCTTCCTCCGCACCATTGTGGTCAGTGGCAAACTATATGATTGTCGCCCAATGCGCCTGCCATGTGCTCGGCACCTTTCACGTTAGAGCCCTTTCACGACCACCGTAAAGCATCACCTTGGAGCTCTCTCGCAAGACCTAAACGAGTCTTGCTACCACCGCGAGGCTCACCTCGACCTCGCACCAAGGTACCTCACAAGATCCAAATGGGTCTCGCCACAACCATGAATTCCCTATCGAGACTCATGACCTTCGCACTGAACTCCTTCACAAGGCCTAAACGGGTCTGCCCGCCACCGCAAGACAATGTTGAAGCAACGATCTCTTCTCCTTACTCATTGGCGCTTTGTTATGATGTTGGGCTCGTCGTGAGGTCATAAAATATGTGGAGGGCGATGTGATCAGGGATCTGGTGATGACCAAATCAAGAGAGAGGGGGTGAGTAGTTTTCTAGATGTGAGAGAGAAAGATATATACACATAGAGAGGGGAAGAAGGCAAAGGGAAGACGAAGAGTTGCAGTTTTTTTTTTTTTTTTTTTCCTGTTGTGGGTCGTCGAGCCTATGTAGTGGCTTTTGATTGGCTACTACAGGCCACATCAAGCCATTTTATTTTTATTTTTATTTTTATTTTTTGCTTTTTCACATTACGTTTACCTAAATGCCCTGTAAGTGTAAATATGTGCGGCTCACTTCATCAAATTTTGAAGCGTCAGTCAATTTAGTCGTTTTCCGCTCAAAACACAAGTTTAGGGGCTTTTTGATAGAAATAAATAAATAAATAGAAAGACACCCAATTATTACTTACTTAAAACGTTAGGGACTATCTTCACTATAAAATTTTTTGTGGGTTGGTTTATATCATTTTTTATGCATGTATTTTAATGCAATATAATATTGCAACCCTACAGTTTCCAAGATATTAAAAATGCAACTTTATCCTTTTGAAAAAATCATTTTGTTACATGAGTCAGGCTAGTAGAGACAGAGAGCAGTCAGGTCCTCACGTCCACAAAAGTCTGAAAGTGATCGCCAACATCGACGATCGTAGAGCAGTGGGGTAGACGAGAGAGAAAAAGAGAGAGAAAGAGGGAGAGGAGGGTCTCATGCCAATGTTATTTCAAGAAAAACCCTCTACATCTCCCGTACCATTATAAATCTGTAACTTATAAAATTATAGATCCTAGTTTAATATATAGTATATTTTTTAGACTAGGTCTTATTGTTTTATTAGTAGCGAGGTTAAATACGATTACTTTATTTTAAAAGGTGAAAATTTTAAATTAACTTCTTAAACATAAAATTAGTCTATTATTTTAACAACGTTTGTAAATATACTATTTACTTTTAAATATATTTAAAATTTGCCTGTAATTGTCAGAATACGTATAATATATGATGTACGGATAGGCTAATCCGTAACCGATTCGCACAAGTACGAAGTTGAAAAAGTATCATCCAGCTCAATCCGCAATTAATTGTTTATTCACACTTTGCAGATTGGATTTAATCGGTTTAAATGGGTAAAATTTGCAAATTTTCGAATAACCCTACACACTTCACATAGGAATTCCTCTTGCTAAGGAGTGGCTCGCAGAGTTCTATGCGTGATCCCAATCAAGTTATCAACGATAATTCATATGAGTATTGACACTTTTGTACCAACAGTTTCGTAGAGGTTCACCAAGAGAAGAGAAGAAAATTTGTAATTCTAAAGATGCATTTTTATAAATCTTTAACGTCTAGGTAGTTTAGTTTCCGAACAAATAATGATCGCATATTCACATGATTGACTTGTCATTTTTTCATATATAAACGACCATAAACTTTTTCCCGCAAAAAGGCACGTCATTTGAACGAAAGAATTAGTATGTAATTTCAAGTTATTAGCAATCTTAGTCCTAGTTGTATAATCTTGGTCGCCGAATACTATTTTTCTTGACATATTACTCTCTAAACTTTAAAATTTTTTACAATCTTGGTTCTTGATATGAAAGATGACGAAAGATTTGTAAAAGTTAATACAAATTATCAAATCTTTATTGCATAGTAACAGAAAGGTTTATATTAATAGTTGCATTAAACTCAAAATGTTTTAGTTTTGAATTTTTAATATCCTCGACATCAGGCCCGACTAGTCAGTCAAATCCTGGTGGGATCATCTTATTGGCAAACCCCGACTCTGATGTCAACCATATCTCTTAGGCCCAACACCGAAGTCAATTTTGGCTTGACCCCTATACTGGTCCCGACTTGAAACCGACATCAGTCCCAACTTGTCGACCCAACCCCTACTTCAACCTCTACCCATTAGCCCAACCCTTCCCAACTCTTTATCCCGACCATGACACTAATCTTGGCCCATTGGCTTCACCCCTACATTGATTTTGGCTTGCTGGTTTGATGCCACCTCCTAACCAGGCGTATCCCTTATCCTGATCTCGGTCTATGTCCTAAGCTCAATTCCTATCCGAATACGTCAACCACCTACAACATTAGTCTTAGCACATTGACTAGACCTAAAGCTTATACCAACCCTTCAACATAACCCTAACCCTGATCTTGGCTCTTTGGTTTGAGTCGTCTGACACCAATTGTGGCTCGACCCATCAAGCTGACCAGATGCCTATAACAAAAAGTTAGCTCAACCCTGATGTCGATCCTAGCTAGCTAGTTGGCTCAACCTCGACATTGGTCCTAATCCATCAACCTAATGAATTTCTTTTTGTAGACTTTTTATGCAAGTGTGTTGTCATTGAAAAAAATTCTTTAAAAGCTCTTGCCGAACATCTTTGTTCTCTGAAATGACTTAAAAAATTGTTATTTTGTAAACAAAAAATAGAGAACATAACCAAATAGGGCTTATTGGGGTGATTTTAACAACTATTTCAACTAGTATTTAAATACACAAATAAATTATAGTATACGCTAAAATAAGATCTGAATTCGTGTTTAGATAGAGTGGTGAAAATATTTGTGTGAAAACTTTTGGTTTTTCTAATAAATTTCTTACAAAATCTCAATGTCCATAGTCACTACAAGAAAAAACTACATTTAACGACGTATTATTTACAACATGTAGTTTTTGAATGTTATTGAAAAGTACATACAACAACATCTCCAACAAAGATATCATTAACGATATTTAAAACAATAATTAAGGACATCTATATAGATGTTGTATTAAAGGTCTCCTCTTAACGACAATAGTTTAGTGTCGTTAAATTATTTAACGACAAATAGGAGATGTAGTCAAAGCCTTAAAGATTCTTTGACACCACTTATAGACGACATTGGTCAAGATGTCATCTATAAGGGATGTCGTAGAATCTCTAAGGCTTTGACGACATCTCCTACTTGTCGTTAAATAATTTAACGACGTTAAACTATTGTCGTTAAAAGAAGACCTTTTATACGGCATCTATATAGATATCGTTAATTATTATTTCAAATGTTATTAACGACATCTTTGTTGGAGATGTCGTTGTATGTACTTTTCAACGACATTTAAAAACTACAAGTTGTAAATGATATATCGTTAAATGTAGTTTTTCTTGTAGTGAGTAGATTTTCATGGGGTACATGAATGAAAATTTGTTCCTATTTTTTCTATATACGCATAGAAAGAAAAAAACATCTTAATCTGCATAGAAACGAAGAAGTTATAGCGTTTTATATGTTGACGTAAAAAACAAAGAAAGAACACATTAGAGCAGCATGTTTCCACTATAGCGTATATGTTCAAATTAAAAGAATATAAAGCAGGGGAATTCTAGGTTTGAATTAGAAGCACGATTACACCAATTTGAGTGGAGTTGTTTGTTTAAATCGTTAAAAAAAGTTCGAAACAAACAGGAGAAAAACTCTTAAGGGCATGTTTGGTATGCATGTTTGAATTAGTATAATTTTAAACTTTATGATTTAAACTAGTAGTTTTGAACATGTATTATTTGAATGTTGACTTTAAATTGACAACTGAAATGTATTGAAGTCTAAGACGAGAATAAAACATACATCAAATAATACCGATTTTTGAAAAATTGTAATTTATAAACGAAAACGAGAATTTAAAGAGATTTGACTTAGAAAATGGTTCAAAATTGTTAAAATTTAAGGAGATCAAATTTTTAAAACTAACAGTTTAGCCTGTTATAAACCATCTTCAGCGTTTAAAACCATTTCTTTATTCTGTATACTAAACGCACTTTTTTGGGTCTGTGAATCAAAACCACTTAAACCCTTATACCAAGCAAGTTGTGGGTAATCAGATTAAAAAAAATAGGGTTGTGAGTAAGCCTATGCTGTCATTTGTTTTGGAACTCGTTTGTCGGTTACGGCAAGAGAGAGAGAGAGAGAGAGTAATGCTCAGTGCATGTTAATGGGCTATAACATACCCATGATCGTTGAAGGTTGCACGGTCGGAGGAAACAACAAACTTTCTAAAAAGGGCCGCATATATTCAGAATATATCCAAAAAACCAATGAACTTTCTTGGGCTCTATCTTATTGTTGAATGATGTTTCCCACGTTAAACAGCTGTTTTGTTCTATGCACCTCGATAATATCGTCTACGTAAGCACCAGCCAATTAATACTCGCATGCAGACAACTTTATACAAAGACTAAAATTCGACATCTTTAAAGCTTTAATTATCGTATAAATTATATTTTCAGGACTAATTCACATAATTATATGGTATTAGTTATGTCTGATCAAATTAATTAGTTACGATCATGGAATTGAAGAGCGGTTTTCCTTTACTAGCTCAACAATATAAGGCTTTGTTATGGAAGAATTGTTTGCTCTCATGGCGAAACAAGAAGGCTACCTTCCTCCAGCTCTTCGCGTCCTTCTTCTTCTTCGTCGTCATATACGGGACCCAGAAGGCCATGGACCATCGCTACTCTACCGGGACGTCTCACAGGAACGTCGTGGATCCGCGGCCTCTGGTGTCTCCTCCGATCCCGCCATGCGAGGACAAGTTGTACGTAAGACTTCCCTGCTATGACTTTGTTTGGAGTGGAAATGGGAGTGACAGGATTCGGAGCATTGTTGCTGCAATCATGGCTAACAATCCTGGGAGGGAAATCTCTTCCAACAAGGTTTGTAGAATTGTTTGTGTCGTTACTGATTTTTTAATAATTAATTTTAAATTGTAGAGTTGACGTATATGGTTGGAAAAATTAAAGACAATATGCGTTGGCTCAACCAATATATATATATATATATATATATATATATGAATAAGCAAAAAGCTTGGGAAAAAAGTCTTACAAAAACAAAACATTAGAATCCTGTATCATGTGGATTTAAGCTTTTGGGAAGATTAATTAATCGGTAATTTAACATGGTATCAAACTACGTACTTGGTGGTGACCCTAATTAAGTTCAAACTATGTAATTGCATTCTCTGTTTTGTATAAAATTTTGGGCCTAAATTTGATTTGGTTTTATCACACATGACAAGGGTAGTATTGAAAAATAAACTAATATTCGGCCTATTTCATTCCAACTACATAAAATCTAGTAAGCTTCTGTAACTCTGTAACAAAAGTTGGGAGCTTGGTGAGGGATTGGAGATACACAGGGAGCCAACAAATTAGCTAGGATATTCTTTCTCCCTTTCATTTATCAAAATAAAATGTTTTTGGAAGATTTAGTGGACTAAAGTTATTGCTTTGTTTGGAAAATCCGTGAGAACTATTAAGTTTTAACTGCTACAGTGTAGAGCTCTCACATATTACAGTGTTTAAGTTTTAACTTTAAGCTTCTAATTTGTTTTCCAAACACTCTCTAATTACCATAGATAATTATAATGTACTCAATTACCCTAGTTCCTCCTGACTTTAGCTTTTGGAGATTTGGTAAACTATAAACAAGTTGCAATAAAATGAAAAAACAATCTTTTGTATCAGTATAAGTTGGTATAAGTCGGTAAGATAATTGATAAAGGAACATGATTATTGAAGTAGATAATCCGAGTTCAAACTTTGCAAAACCACTCACATATTTGTCAAATGTTAAGCTTTACCACCCCCTTTTCAATTTTCACCATGGTTTGAATTTTTACTCTCCTTATTTTCATTCTTTGAAATTTCCATAATAATCAATGTGCTATAAAAATAATATAATAGAAACAAAAAATAAAAACATATGTAAATGTACGTGAAACCTAAAATAGAAAAAAAAACTTCGAGCAGAGGAGAACAAAATTACTAAACTCAAAAAAGATTACAAGACGGCTATGATTAGGGCAACTAAAAGTCGATAATGCTAAGCCCTAACACAATACATCATATATATAGCATAAATAAAACCTTAATATGTGATCTAATCTAATGACCCAAAACATAAACTAAATAGCCCAAAACGCAAAGGTCCGTACTGCAGGGGCTCCCTCTTATGAAAAATCTTATAATTGTTCTTTCACGACAATTATCACACCGTAAACTTTTCAGATCGGGTCAAACTGAATTCAGGTCACTATACTATAACACAATGTTTAGGCCCACACAAATCTGGGAAGAATTGGTGGGAAATCTAATGATAAGAATTCAAAACAAATAAAAAGCAATGTGGGAAATTGTGAAACATTATACATTTGAAATTAGGTGATTAATTATCTGCAGGTGAAGTCATTTGGAACAGCAGCTGAAGTGGAAGAATGGCTGTATGCTAATCCGATGCGCTGTCCAGGAGCTTTGCATTTTGCTGAAATAAATGCTTCTGTGATCAGCTATGGCATTCAGACCAATTCTACTGCTCTTGTAAAGCAAGGACATTTTGAAGACCCTACTTTGAAGTTCCAAATCCCACTTCAGATTGCTGCAGAGCGTGAAATTGCTAGGTCTCTCATCGGAGGTTATTTTTTTCTTTCATTTCGTTTCTGTTTTGTTTTAGGAGTGTCCGCGATTCTCATACATTCATTATAAGCTATGAAGTAAAATAAACATGCCATTAAAAAAAGTAGTTCAATAAAATTCCAATTTAATACAACACAATTGAATTTGTGTATTCGACAATAAACCAAATTCTAGCATTATAAAATGTATTATAACAAACAAACTTCAACAAAACAATGTAGAAAAAAAAAAAAAAACTGTGTTCATGTGTTGTTCAGATTTGTGAATTTCAGGGATTGAAAAATACCCAATCCACGGTCGAATTTATAACTTTTAAATTGGGATTCATTATCAATCAAAGATCCTCCTACTTCAATACAAGTTAGCGGATTGGTTTAGATTAAACGGATTGATCAAATTTACAAATTCAGGGAACACCCTTATTTTGTTTTTATACAATATAGCTCTAACCTCTGTATTTGAACTAGTCTAGATATGCTAATTACATATGAGTTTCAACATGGTCAGTTTCAAGCTTTAGCTGGATTGTTGCTCTTAAGGAATTTGCTCATCCAAGGGTGGAAATCACATCCGCAATAAATATACTTGGACCGCCATTTTTCCTTGTGACGGCCATTTTCAGTTTTGTGTTTCAAATGAGTTCTTTGGTGGCAGAGAAAGAACTAAAACTTCGGCAGGTAGCCAAAACCTTTTACAGGTCTAGACAGACAAGAACTTGAATAAAACTAATTATATAGTGAGTGTCCAATTTTTTTCTTAGAAAATATTTTGATCTTGCAGGCAATGAATATGATGGGTCTTTATGAGGCTGCATACTGGTTGTCATGGTTCACGTGGGAGGGAATTCTTACACTTTTGTCATCATTTTTCCTAATTCTTTTTGGAATGCTTTTTCGGTTTAACCTCTTCTTGAACAACAGTTTTGGAGTTGTATTTCTTGTGTTCTTCCTATTCCAACTCAACATGGTAAAGACTGTTTTCCTGCCTTTATAATCTATTTAGGGTATTTGGAAAAGTGGTTCGAACTCTAGAGTTTCAACCGCAAAAAATGTAAAACTCTTACGTATTGCAGTGTAAAGTTCTCACATACTATAGTGTACAGTTCAAACTATTGTTGTTTGAACTCTTCTCTCAAACACCCTTATTATAATTTAAGCCATGTTGCTCCTTTAATGATAACCCCTCAATACATTTTCTCTAACGTGATTTTATCACAGCTTGCCTTTGGCTTCATGTTTTCAGCCTTCATGAGCACGTGCTCATCATGTACAACCATCGGTTTCTCAGTCTTCATCGTCGGCTCAGTGGCCGAGGCAGGATTTTCCCAATTCAATTTTTCAGAATATATACATTAAAAGAAAATTTATAAATTATATAAGCAACACTACATTCCATTTCTGTCTCTGCAGCTTGTTGCAGCACTGAAATTTCCCTATAGCCACAGCTTCTCCAAACGGTTTCGAACCATTTGGTCATTCTTCCCACCTAATCTTTTTACCAAAGCTCTGTGGTTGCTTTCTGATGCAACTTCTAGTCCTCAAGATATTGGGATCAGCTGGAGTAGAATGTCCGAATGCGCACCAAATGATGATGAGTGTCTGATAACAATTGTATGTGCAAAAATTTTGAAATGGTCTATTTGACAAGTTGTTCTTCTACTTATTGATAGATGTCTTAAAACATTATGTACTTTACAGAGTGATATTTTTCAGTGGTACGTGGTCACATTCTTTCTCTGGTCTGTACTGGCAATCTACTTCGATAACATTGTCCCGGATGAATATGGTGTGAGGAAATCAGTCTTCTACTTTTTGAATTTTCGATACTGGACAGGAAGAGCTGGGAACAAAGAGCAAGGTAAATTGACTAAGATATTTAAATGGTACTTTTCTTGAAAGCCAGTTTTGTGGCTTTTAGGATTTCAAACAAGTTTTTTCTCCCTCCTTTACAGTGGATGCCATTTGTAGTTGCATAGATTCACTCCCACTAGAGGAGCTCTATCCTCCAGAAGATGAAGATGTCATTGAAGAGGAGAATATCATAAAGCAACAAATTAATGAAGGTATAGATGATACGAAAAACGTAGTTCAGATTCGCGGCCTTGTAAAAACGTATCCTGCTAGCACAAACATCGGTTGTTTCAAATGCAAGAAAATTCCACCTCACCATGCTCTCAAGGTAAACCAAATAGTTTTAACTCTTTTCTTTATCTAGATTGAGGAAATGCCCCTTGCATCTAGCCTCTTTCCAATATTTCATGATCCAATTTTTTTTTTGTTTCTCAATTTAGTTTTCAAGCCTCATCATGAGAGGGCATTTGTACCATGTGTTATATTTTGGGGCTTAATTTTTAATTAGAGTAATTTATTATAAAGTCTGGTTATTGCATATCATCTTCAGGGAGTATGGTTGAACATTGCAAGGGATCAAGTGTTTTGTCTACTTGGAACCAGTGGAGCAGGGAAAACTTCATTAATCTATTGTTTGACTGGAATAACACCAGTCACTAGTGGTGACGGTAACATGTTAATTGTCATATTTGTGTTCATCAGTAAAAATATATATTGATCATAAAATTCAGAGACGTGTAGTCTTATTCTTCATTTGTCTTTGCTGTTTGTACCGTGGACCGTCTTAATAGCGTTGATTTCTGGGAATTCTGTACGAAGCTCTGTTGACATATCGAGAATTCAAAAATTGATAGGAGTTTGTCCTCAGGTGATATGCCTTCTCTTTCTGTGTCATATGGCTGTGTCTAAAGAAGTTTTTCACCTTTTCGAAATTCTATGAAAATTGAGACTAACGCTTCTTTTTATGTTTTTTTCATTCATAGTTTGATACTCTTTGGGATGCACAAACTGGGCAAGAGCATCTCCAACTTTTTGCCAGTATCAAGGGCTTATCCCAAGCTTCAATACAATCTGTATGTAATACACAAAAATTGAAAGGTTCTTTTCACAAGCTTTGTTATGCACAAAATGCTCAAGTCCAAACAAAATTTAATAATCTCTATAGTATACTTCCATCTTTTAGCCCAAAGAAAAAAAGTTTCTAAGATAAATGAAATTGAGTGAATTTAAATGCAGATTGTTCAAAATTCTTTAGAGGAAGTGAAGCTCACTGGGGCAGCCAAAAGGCGAGCAGGCAGTTATAGCGGAGGAATGAGACGTCGTCTTAGCCTTGCAATAGCTCTTATTGGCAATCCGCAAGTGCTCATCTTAGACGAACCCGTATGCAGAACAGACCAGATCTTTTCCTCCACATTTTCAGTTACTTGCTCTCCAAGTTATGTGATTTATTTACAATACAATATGCAGACAACCGGTATGGATCCAATAACAAGAAGACATGTCTGGGACATAATACTTAAGGCAAAGAAAGGGCGTGCAATAGTCCTAACAACACACTCAATGGAAGAAGCTGACATTCTAAGCGACCGGATTGGAATAATGGCTAATGGCAAGCTTCATTGTCTCGGGAGCTCAAGCCGATTGAAGACAAGGTTCGGGACTGGTTTTGTTGTTCATGTGAGTTTCATTAGAAGCTCCAAGGGACGGACTCTTAAGGATGTGAAGCGGTTCTTCAAAATTGTATGCTGAATAAGTTTATGGTTTGAAGATTAATTATCTTTTTTCTTTTAAAATGAAAGTTCATTTTCTGGTAACATATATGTGGCTATTTTGACAGCATTTAGATGTTGCACCAAAAGCAAAGGACAAGTATTCTTTGACTTTTGCCATTCCTCGTAATAGAGAAGTGCTTTTTCCTGTAAGCATATCACAACCTTATATTTTGTGTCTCTCCTTAAGAAAGTGTTGTTAATTTTAAATCAAATTTGTATCAAGTTATGTGGGGTATTTTCTTTTTAACCAACCAAAATTACCGATTCAATCTATGTATTCTGAATCTTTTATTCTTGCATATTAAATTTGAGATTTTCTTTTTGTTGTATCAGAATCATATCCATTTGGTAATTTGCATGCACTACATTCAACACATATAATATACAAATGCTAACTAAATAGGAAAAAAAATGTTTCTTGCTTTATAGTCTCTTTTTTTCTTTTTTCCTTTTCCAATGCACTTTCTTATTGACTTGATATTGTTGAAAAGGACTGTTTTGCGGAGCTGGTATAGCTGACATTCAGATTAGTTTCACAAGTCTTGAAGAGGTTTTCTTGAGCATTGCGCGGCGTGCGGAGCTAGAAAATGCCATAGCTGAGGGGAGATTGGTCACACTCAACTTAGCATCTGGATTGTCGGTTGAAGTAAGCACAACTAAGAGCATCTCTAACGCAATGTTAAATTAACATGTCAATAGTGTAAAAAAAAACTCTCCAATGCAATGTCATTTTTAATGTTAAATTTATTATATGTTAAATTTTGTGACAAATTTGCCACAAAGTTTAACAAATAATAAATTTGGCATTTAATTCCTATTGATTGGTTTATTGATTTTTTTTATTTTAATAATTACAACATTCTTACATTTTTATTATTTTAATGTTAAAAATCTACTTTTACAAGTTTGATAATTTAATGATTATGATAAAATATAATTATAGCATTCTAAATAGCATAATATATTAGAGTAAAAAAATAAACAATATATCAAATATGTTATTTTTTTACTTTTTGGTGGCAAATATAATATTAATAGTGACATTTCAACTCTACCACCTAATAAAATAAGAAAGACTACTGTGAAATTATAATTTATTCAATGACCGTATCGCATTTATTTTCATCAACTAGCTTGGGTGTTGTTTATCAACTAGTTTGGGGTGTTATTTATTGACCGTGGACGTGAGATTTATATTCATCAATAATAAAGTCATGTGTAATGCTCACTATTTATGCTTGATTGTTAGGAGGACCTACACTAATTAAGAGTGAAAAAACATTGCATATCAAAATGACAATCGTTACGGGCCTACATTGATCAACGGCCAAGGGAAAAAAAAATGCATGTCACGATTGTTACTGTTGGACCCATGACGTGACAATGAAATTTGTGACCTACATATTTTTCTTCTTTTTTTCTTCTTTTTTCGATAATTGATTTGTTACCTATTCTTAACTGTCGAACGCTGCATATTTTTTGCTTTTGTTATCAGGTTGTAAAATAAGAGAAGTACAAACTGTCTTTTAATTACTGTTTGGAACAGCATTTTTAAAAGAAATTGTAGTAAATGGTTTTTTTTTTCACACTTAAAGAAATTAGTAACATGTTTTACAATACTTGAGGTAAAAATTTACGTTGTAAATATGGGGTAAATAAGTTACAATATTACCGTAAATAGGTTATTTACCTCAATTATTTAAAACATAATATTTGCTTCGAAAAAGTTTCAAAACATATAAAATTTGCTTGTTTTCCCCTATTTTTAAAAGTAATTTGATGCAATGAAGGTAATTTTATATTTTCTAATAAGCAATAAGAAGATTTGAGTGATGCTTATAAAAACTTATTCGACCTCCAGACCTTAGGTATATGTTTCAAAATTTTTTTAAAAGATATATTTAGATAAATAAAATTTTGTGACTTTGACTGAAAGCTTTTCTAAAAGACCAAAGCTCGTTTGAAAAGTTAATTATAAATATGCTTCTTATCTCTTATATTTTTTTTTTTATTCTTTGAATTGTAATGGTGAATTGGTGATGCAGGTACCAGTAGGAGCTACATTTGTGGGAATTCCAGGAACCGAAACAGAAGAAAATCGTAGAGGGAAAATGGTGGAAGTGCATTGGAAGCAAGATGATTTTGGCGCTCTTTGCATATCTGGCCACTCGGCTGTCATGCCAATACCACCAAATGTTGAAGCAATATCTTCTCTGGCAGCAACTTCAAGAAGGAATTTCTCAGGCAGAGCCGGAAGAGTCATTGGTGTTGTGATTGATCCCAATCAAATCATTAGGTAGTTTTTCTTGGTGATTATGTTTCTAATGAATTCAGGGGTACAAAGTACTCTATTTTTTCAAGGACGAAAGGATACCAATTTAAAACCTTTATTTTGAGGTCCTTTTATGGTGCAGACCCTCGTGTAAGGTTCAATTTCTGGTCGTTAGATCTGGTGAAAATTATAATGTTATCATCTATCTTACGAGCATGTTTAGCCGAAGCTATGAGCTGTTTTATGGGGATTTTTATAAATATGCGTAAAATATAGAGCAAGAAATATGATGATAAACAATGAATACCCCACAATAGATTGTCGAACACTGAATTATTGGCAGTATCTGAGTTCAGAGCTTGAATAACGTCCAAACAATTAGTTTCTATGTAATGCAAGGGGAGAACTACGTCCTTGGCCTATTGAACACCACAAGCTAGAGCTCTTGCTTGTGTAACTTTTGGTGAAAAAGAGTCTTAATAACAAGTCCTTAACCTTCTCGGACCATTTCTAGTTTTTTTTTTTTGGCATTTTTATCTCTTGAACTTTAAGTGCTTGAGTAATTTCCTTCTAAACTATTATTTTGGGAATTAACCCCTTTTTTGTCACCATTTAAATCGCAATATTAATTTGGGTCATATTACAATGGCATGGTAAGTCATCAACAGCATTGCAATATGGACCAAATTGATGAACAACTGGGATTAGCCCTTTGGTTGGGAAAGGAGAGATAAGAGTTAGGGAGGGTACTATTCAACCAAAAAAAAAATCAATGACACCCTTTGAATTGTAACGTATAAAAATGAAGAATATTCGCATAAATGCCCCATTTGTAGAGTCAATTTTTATTTATATCACAAAATATAATGTGAAAACTTTTTATGCTACAAACTTAAAATGTCACAAGAGGAATTAAAGGATTATTGGTTCCAAGTGTCCCGCTAAGATATTTTCACATATCCTGTCAGGACATTCTAAAAACCTTTCACATGTCTTAACATATCCTGAACCCTGACGGGACACATAGAACATTTTCACATGTCTTAGCTAAGACATTTCTATATTTCTAATTGGATATGCCGAAAACCTCCTACATGTTTTGATGAGACACCTCAACTTGTCCAGACAACATTTCCAAGCTATCACCTGTCCCATTTTTCAGACATAAAACACAAAAAAAAAAACTTTTTTTCCTTTTTTTCTCTCTCATCTCTCTTCTGTCTTTTCTCTCTATCACGTAACAGACTTGCGCCTGTCATCGCCATCAACGTCCATTGTCAATCGTCAATGTCACCGTCACCCGCTACAGGGTTGTAGAGACCCCAAGATTGAAGGAGAACGAAGCCCGTCGCCTGTCGCCCGTGGAAGTGTCCCCAAGATTGAAGCCCATTGCAGCGTCACTATGTCGCCAAGATAGGAGAACAAAGCTTGTCATCTCGCCCTGTTGCATCATCAATCATCGTCTGTGGCGGCGTCGCTGAGATCTAAACTCCAAATCCACTATTGTGAGAGAAAGAGAAAAGGAAAGCAACAACGAGAAAGGAGAGGGAGATAGAGGAAAGGAAGATAGAGGAGAGGTAAGAAAGAGGAGAGAGAGAGGAGGCCACGGAATCGGGTGGCAAACACGAACTTGAAATCTCGGCAGTCTTTGTAAATCTGACTTCGTCGGATAGTAATCATGATGAGCGAGCGGCAGTGATCTCCTTTTGGTGATGTTCGATCTGGACGGACACAATGCACGGCCTGTGACGGGAACAATGACTGGGACAGCAACAATCTACAGCGACAACAGCAACGGGCGCCGGCCATATTTGGGTCACCATATGGATGAAAGAGAGAGTGCGTGAGAAACCAGGAGCAAGGGGTGAAGGAATCAGGGAAAAAGAAATTGATAGGAAAAAAAAAAGGAAAAGGAAAAAACATGGCATTAGTTTTTGTGCCGTTACTTTTTTTGTGGCATTAAAAAAAATAATGTTGTAAAAGTGACATAACACGTAATTTTATCTAAAAAAAATACCAAAATTAGAAGTCCAAGAAGTTATTTTTGAAATAATTAATTGGGTCGAATACCTAGAGCACATTTGCTTGTTGGGCTGGCTCAATTTGTTAAATTCGGGGTTGTAAAAATAGTCCAAGTACGCGTTTAGTAAGTGCAAAATTTGAATCCTACTTAAGTATTTCGAATTTGATTAAGAACCCTTTTTCAAGTTCACCACCCCCTAAATTTTGAGAACTCGGATCAATCTTCTATGGCAGAAGCTGTCCAAGATTTTTTTCTCTCTCCTAAATTTTTAGAAAAAATATCGTTATTTCTTCGTTTTACATTGATTAAAATGTTTTTTTTTTTCATTGTGCTCATAATGAACCAAGGATTAAATCAATTCATAGTGTATTAAATATATGTCATAAATATTAAGATTTTGTTAAATTTTGTTAATAAATCAAGAATTTTGTCTACTATCTATTAAAAACATAAATTTTATTTTCTATTCATATTAACACTTTAACTTCACATCTAAACATTAATTCAAATAGTAATTCAAGTAACATAATTCAAAACACATAACTCAAATCAAAAAATATTTCAGATCAATATAATTTGAATCTGTCTGCCAAACAAACCCTACATTTTCAACTGGATATTGCATCTGCACTACCTTCCTTTGTATAATTTGAACCCCATGACTCATTAGTCTAAAAAGACAATTTTGCCCTTTTAATGTACAAATAGAGCTTTGCCATTAATCTACAACTTCACCGGCCAGCAAATCCAGCAATGGCAAGATGCTCGCGACAAGCTCGAATGGCGATATCTGTTGACGAAAAGTCGAGAACCAAAGAGAGGGACAGAAAAATGAAAAAGTGGAAAAAAAAATAACTAAAAAAATAAAAAGTAACAACATGCCTAGCGTGTCTAAAACTTTTTGCTTTGAACTATATTTATACAAAATATTGTAACATATAAAAATTTTACACTATAATTTATTTTTACTTTATACTATAACGTATGAGACTTTTATACTTAGCATACTTCTAATAAATATCCGTAAGCCTTCCTCTTCTATTTATGTTTTTTCCTTTCCTCCAAATGTGTAAGAACCATGACCATTTTCTATTTATCAAGAATATTTACTAAAAACATACTACAGTGTAAAGTTTTAAAATGCTATAGTGTCAAAAAAATGAGCTACGATATAAAGCTCTTAGATACGTTCATGTTGTTAATCAAAATTGGTCCAAACTATTAACAAAATTTTATAAAAAAAAGAGAAACAAATAAGTTTAATATTAATAAAATATTACTAAAAAAGGAGAAACAATTACAACAAAACTTTCAACTTTAAACTAAATCAAACACTTGAACAAAATGGATGTCGACACATGTGATAGATACACTTTCCCTAAAATAGATTCTCTTTCCATGGGTGCTTGATATCACGATAAGCGTCTTTTTTTTAAGATGCAACGACAATCAAGCAAAATTTAGGCACCACATGTACTACTCTGATGAACTTGAAACCGTGATTTTACTATATCACCAGAGCACCTCAATTGGGCCTAGAAATGCAAGAAAAAGTAGAAAGAATTTCTTAAATGGTGTCTTCTAAAGTGTTTAGGATAATCTCCTTATATAGGCTGTTGTGGGGTGTTACAAATCTGAAAATAATAAGAATTCAATCTAAATTATTTCCAGAATAACAATCATATCCAAATTTATCCATTAATCATGCACTAATGTCCTAAACCCTAAAACCCAACAACATGTGTTGATATTCCGGATATAATGTAATAATAAATACAGGTTTTTAGTTGGAAAAAGCAAATTAAAAATTTCTAAAACAAAGGCCGTGCAAGGCCAAGCCTCAAGGAGTAACATTCGCATCGCTCATGTCGTGCAAACCTTTCTAAAATGATAGTTCAGATAAAAAACAAAGGCATCAAATGAAAATGTAAACGTGAAACAAAACTTAAGAGTAATAACCTCATTTTTGGTCTTACAAGAGATCCACGCATGTGTGGATCACGTTAGCTTAATTTTATCTATTTGAACAAAAAATCAAAAAATAAGAGACAATATAAGGAGCTTTGCAACAAGAGCAAAATAGTGATTTTATAAAATTCAATGAACAAAGTAAAAGTTTTGAAAGTTTGAAAATAAAGTAGTGATTTTTAAAATTTAGAAGATAATAATGTGAAAGCTTTACAATAGCAGAAACAATGGTTCAAAAATATGAAAGGAAAAATCTAACGAAAGAAGTGAAGGGTTAACTTGTTCATGTCCCACATGAACTCCATTTTTCCCAACCGCATACTCCACACGTATACATATATAAGAAATTTGGTAATCAAACAGGTAGTGATGAGTTTGTTGTTCAATAACATAACAATCCCACGAAATAAAGGTGCACATAAAATGATGACCACTATACACAATAAATGAACAGCCAGAAATAATGTCAAAACCAATGATGGCTTGAAATTGATGCAGATTGTGTCGTGATAAACTAGAAACCTATGATGTACATTCACTCACAAACACCCAAAGTGCAAGAAAATCAGGAAAGGCTCTCGGCCCCACACAACCCTCTAACTATGGACACAGTTACAGTTTCACAACACTTAAAATCACAAATACATAAATCAAAAACTCCCGACGAACATAAGCCACTTTGTTTTAAAGCTACAGAAAACTCACTTGCACTCAAAATCACCTTTTCCACTCTGCTTGGGTAACTTTTCCTGCAAAAATAAAAACTGTGTTATTAACAAGAAGAAAATCTAAAAATTTCAATATCATGTCCTAATTATGCAAAAAAAAAAAGGATGTTCATATCATAAATAGCAAGCATTAGTAAGCCACTAGAAAAGTAATTTTGTATCATCAAAGTAATACATGCAACAAGAAAATTTAAAAAATTGAATATCATGTCTTAATTATGCAAAAAAAAAAAAAAAAAGCATGTCCATATCATAAATAGCAAGCATTAGGAAGCCGCTAGAAAAGTAATTTTGTGTCATGAAAGTAATACATGCAACAAGAAAATTTAAAAAATTGAATATCATGTCTTAGTTGTGCAAAAAAAAAAAAAAAAAGAAAGAGCATGTTCATATCATAAATAGCACGCACTATGAAGCCACTAGAAAAGTAATTTTGTATCATGAAAGTAGTACATGCAACTTAATTCAAAGTCCATAAGGGAAACAAAATTCAACAGTTCAATAAGAACAAATCATACCATTCCCATCTCGAGAAGACATAGATTTATCGCTTTTTTTCCCTCCCTTGCCACTACTTTGAACCAATCTCTGTGTTCGTGGTGACTGTGAGCTGATTTTGCTATTCATGGAAGATGGTAGAGAATGACGACGATTATTTTTCTCTGTCTCATCTTGTCCAAATCTTGGGGAGCCTTGTACTTTCAGCTTTGCCTTTGCAGATTCAGTTGCTGCCATATAGCTTGGCAATGCAGGAGCTGTCTGTACCCCATTCTCTGCACGTTCTTGTTTGGCTGGAGTAGAAGCTTTCCTGCCCGATTTCTGGTTGTCAATGCTTGTCAATTCTTCCTTCTGGCCCACCCCTCCGTTCGTAGCAGAAATATTTTCCTCTTTTCTGGTGTTCTCTGTTAAATCCTGTGATTCAACTACAGCTTGCTCGTCAGGCAAAATTTCTTCTTTGTTAGTGCTCTCTACTAGAAGCTTTTCATCAACAACAGGTTGGTCGCCAGATGATAACTCAGGTACCTCCTTGGTTACTATTGGTTCGGGGACTGCTTCTACCTCAGGCAGAATGGATGTCATCTCTTTCTTTATCTTCTCACAAGACGTTGTCTCTTTTTTCACCTTCTCACTTGGTGTTGTCTCTTTCTTCACCTTCTCAATGGATGTTGCCTCCTTCTTTACCTTCTCATTGGACACTGGCTCTCTCTTTACCTTCTCACTAGCATTATTAATGTATTGTTCCAAACCATCATGAGTTGAACTGCTAAACTCGTTTTCAAAACTCTGTTTTGGAGGATTCTCAATTCCAGCTTCTGACGGGACCGAGTTCTCTACTACAGGGTTATGAACCTTTCTCAAGTTTCGTTTGACCTTTTCAAGCTCAATTTGTGGGTTTTCCTGCACAGGCTCTGCTGGATGGCTTGAGACTTTCCTAAAGCTGCGTCTGGGTTTCTCAAATTCAGAAGGTGCTTGCACTGGGACACTTTCAACATTCGTAGAATGTGATCGCCGGGTTCTCTTCGACCTGCTCGCTTGAGGTTCTGCAATCTGACCATTACCTTGCTTTTTCTGAGATTTTGAATCCAGAACTTTCTTTGGTTGGGGAACTGGCTTCCAAAAGTAAGTTGACGACCAGCGTTCCAACCAGCTTGGGACAGAATTTGGATCACCAGATTCATAATGCACGTGCAGAGGCGTCACATTGGGTGATGGAGCAAGAAGCTAAAGCAACAAACCAACAAGCAATTTTTGTAATATAAGAGAAGAAAATAAACTAGATTGCTGCAAATGAATATGATGGAAGTGGTCTACATTGCCGCGTACAAAAGGTTTTGTTCGTTAAGTAACAAGTTTAATGTTAATAAATAAGCAAAGAATTACCACAAACAACAACAAACGCTCCCACGGTGGACCAAGTTCAATATATAAGTTTCTTAAGAACATATTATGAACTACCAGAAACAAACAGGCCGTTTGGTTTTATTTTTAAAACAGGTGAAAATGTTTTTGTTTTGGAAAATAAAAATTTTTTGGGAATTGTGCTCAAAGTGTTTTTAAAATTTTTGCCTCAAAAAACGTGCAAAAATATTTTTAAAAATTTTGAGAACAAAAACAAACAGGGCCAAAGTTTCTTTCAGAGTGAATAAGTGCAACAGATCCCATGTTCAAAATTTATGATCTTAGCTTTGATAATTTCAACTCCTCAAATTCATGTCATTCAAACGTTATGCAAAGTTTTAAACAGTCAATATCAATATCTTTATCTGAGAAGAGAGAAAAAAAAATCAGCAAGGACTTTAATGCTCTGAACTATTTCTCAGCAAGAATTTCTGAAGAAAAATCATGCTACAATTATACGCATAACAAGCAAGCAACAAGCCAGTACCAACCATTATCTAAGAACAAAATCTGCAGCAGAAACAACCAGTCCCGTCTCACTAGGCAATTAATAAGCAATTGCAGATTCAATGCACACTCATATTGTTCATATTAAGGTTATTAAGGATATAGTTATATGTATTCTCTAGACAACGCCACATCAATGGCTCATAGAAGAATGATGATCTAATATGCACAGAAATAGTAGCAGCAGGCACGGTACAGTTCCTGCCCCCTGGTCATACCTTACGAATGAAGCCATTTATTGACAGCTTTGTTATTTGTGTAGATATATTAACGCTAACAGGATCCAGCTTTCCATCCTGATACAAAAGCTAGGAAAAATTTTAGATCTAGCACTATCTGAAAGATAAATTTACATGTGCTGCCAGTCCAGAAAAAATACTCGCATACAGTAAAATAACAATGTCCCATAAACTTAACCTCTGTTGGACCTCAGTTGGACATAGTTCCGACACATTTGGAAGAAAATAAAGAACAAACATAAAGAGGAAGGCTCATGGATATTTACCAGGGGCATCATAAGATTGCATTTGCTTTGCACGTCAAGCCCAATATCAGAATTTCTGACCATTCTTCCACGAATTAGTGCCTGAAACTTGACAATTCCCAGCATACTGCACAAAGTAGCAACAGCTTGTCTTCTAACTAAGTGCCCACGAATAAGTGCTTGCAGCCTTATGATGCCTTTCAGGGCCCAAAATGCTCGTCGGGCCTTCACATGATACAGCAAGTAATCAAATCAGTTAATTGTATTCATTTAATCTCGTAACAAAAAAAAAAAAAGGGAAAAAATGAGCAATAATAGAAATTCAAAAAAAAAAAAAAGCGTTCATATTAGAACTCGTTGAACAATTAATAAAACAATAATTGGAACCAGGCAACAAGAGAAAGTCTCAAAGGACCAATTTCCCGCCAAATTTTAATAATACCTATCACTTCTGCAAAACGAGAAACTTCTAGAAACAAAGAGGCGCTCTTGGTAAGCTAACCCACTAGTCATTATTCAGCAGTAGGAATTGTTGTTTCTATGAAGCTAAAGCGGATGCCAGATGGACCGACATCCCAAAGTATGCCTGGCCAGGCACCTACTACCCTATTCACAATAGGGTTTGTGTGTTTGTGTGCGCGTCTCTGCCTGGAACTCCTCAAAGTTAAGTAGGTAGAGACAACCTAAGATAACAAGTAAAAGCGCCTTTCGAGACAGTAATATTCTAATTAAATAACTTTCAAAAATTAACTCTTTCTCAAAATTTGAGTCGATGGCAGTGTTATGCTGTCTTAAAGATCTACACCCTAACCCTATGCAAAACTCAAAGGGGGATCTTACACAATCACAACTGCAACCAACGAGAATAAAGGCTGTCCATATAGAGATTTACCAGATAACCCCTAAACGTAGCCTGCACAATAGTTGCAGCTTGCTCTTTTCTAATTTGATCAGGATCACTTGGTACATCTTGGGGCATGGATCCCTGCGTCTCTGCATTTTGGCTCCCTGGAAAAAGTGTTCTCTCATCACCATACGTATTTTCAGCTTCCTTGTTCTCCAATTCTGACTTTCCTTCGTTTCCTTCAGTAGTACTAGGTATTGAATGTGAAGCAGGAGGAACTGAAGCGAAATCAGCTCCTGATGTTCTAGCAGCAACCACCACCTCTCTCTCATTTACAATTTTCTACAAGCGGTGAGGAAGAAAATTAAAAAAAAAAAAAAAAAAAAAAAAAAACAGAACAAACAAACAAACAAAACAAACAATAATTTATGCATGTTTAAAATGGTACTGATATGGCAATGCAATCATACTTTACTAGAATGAATAATTAATGAATAGTATGCATACGGAAAATGAAAATTATAACAAGTCCCTGAGCATCGAGCTTAGAATAAATGTACAACTCCGCACAAACATATATACGTTTTTTTCCTCAAAAAAAAAAGTATTTTTTCTGAATTGCAACTAAACAAATTTGCAATACCTCTCTTCCTTTTGATACGTGGCTTTTTGACTTCTTTCCAAACAGTACAGTCTTGATCCATTTCCCTGGTGACTTGCCCATTGCACAAATTCCAGCAGCTGGAGCCAAAATTTAAAAAATGAAAATAAAATAATCAAAAATCTTTAAAAAAAATAACACAATTCTCACATACCTAAACTGCAGAATCTACTTATTGAATGCTAAAACAGTACCTTTAAATCCAAAAAATAGAAAGCATCGCAAAAATTACCAGCATAATAGAAGCATCGCAAAAATTACCAGCATAATAGAAGCAAGAATTTCTTCCTTGTACTTGCAGATATCAAAAAAAAAAAAGAGTAACTTTTTCCCCCATCCATTTTAGTCTAAGACTATGTTCTTTAGATAATCGGTACTAGCACAGTATAAAGAAACTTAGGCTAGTGTTCAAATCCTAAGATTTCGTCAAGGAAAGTAAGGAATTCAGTTGCAGAAGTTAAAAAGATCGATTCTTTCCCCAATTAAAAAAAAAAAAGTAAGAATAAAAGAATTGAGCTTTAAATTACTGTCGCATTCCATAACAGCTCAAAGAATTTTGACTCCCTAATCTAAATACATTTCTACACACGCTCTCTCAGCTAACAAATTATAATTGATATCCCGTTACATAACTCTCAATAGATCCAAGTCAAATGACTAAGAACTCAAACTGAAATACATTCACTCTCTGTAGGCTTTCAAATTGTTGTATTAAGCATTATTACCAAACAAATTAAGCAAAATTCAAATCCAATTAGTCAAAGCCAATACCAAACGCCACAAATTCATAATTCCAATAGCCGCATAAATACTATATTTAGCTAAATCGAAAAAAAAAATCTAAATGCGAAACTCGGAATAGAACAAATACGAAACCCAAGAACAGACGAGATCTAAGAAACTCAGAAAATGCTAAAAATGCAAAACGAAAAAGGAAATTTTGGGGAAATAAAAATTGAAAATACGAAGCTGAAGGTGAGGCTCACCAGATCTGAAGCTCACCTGACGAATGCCACACTCCCGAACTACAAATCTACCATTCCTGGAAAGCAACCTCAAGCCATCAGAACATTTTCCCGGAAAAAGGGAAAAGAAAAGAAAAAGATAGAAACTGCAAAACGAGCAGATTCCTGAAACTAAAAGCAGTACACTATAGAAAGCGAGAGAGAGAGGAAGGTAAAAGGAAAGTGTACCATGAGAGAGAAAGCGAGAGCTAGAGAGAGGAAGAGAGGTTGGAAATCAAGGAATTGTCGATCTAAAGCTTCATCAGTTTTTTTTTTCCCCCTGCTCCTCTGCTTCGCTTTACTCTACTCTGTACTCTTAACTCTTCAACTGGGGAGCCCCCAAAAAAAGAATGCTTTAGAAAAGAAAATGGATAAAATAGGGAGGTGATATCTTGTGCGGTAAAATATAGATAAAGTAGGTGAAGTTTTGGTAAGTGACCAACAGGATGGGATAGTTTTGGTCAACTGTTTTTGCTTTGGATTGATGGATGAATTGGACGGTTGTTAGAGATGGATACGGTGAGGATTAGCGTAGGGAATGAAAGATACGCTTTTGAATAAAGGAGGTGGTGGCGTTGGTTGTCCCAAGCGCAGTTACTTCGGAACCAAGTGTCCAGCTTCTTTATTCCGAAGCATAAGGCGACGTTACCTTTTTACCCTTCCTACCTAAGACCCTATTCCCACGCGCAGGTAGGCAACCGTTTTAGAAGATAATTGACGTTCAACTTTTTTTTTTTTTTGCACAGTTGGCGTACAGGATTTGGATAGAGGATTACGAGAGGGGAGAAAAATCCCCACCATCTCCGTAGCCTTATAATCTCATTATTTATAAAATTATTATATTTTTTAAACTTAGTTTTATTGTTTTATTAATAACAAGATTATAGGATTAAAACTTAACTACTCATAAAATAGTTAGTGTTTTTTAAACTATGAGCTGTTTGGTATTGTTTTTAAAATAGGTGAAAATATTTTTGTTTTGAAAAATAAAAATTTTTTAAGAATTGTACTGAAAGTATTTTTAAAATTTTTGCCTCAAAAAAAATGCTAAAACATTTTTAAAAATTCTAAAAACGAAAACAAACGAGCCCTAGGAGCCATTGTGTTGTAAGAAACAGGGTTTTAACTCTATAAGGTTAAATAGGAGTGCTCTTACAATATTTTGATTGAACTGAATATAATTATGTTGAATCATATTATGTGTGGGTAAAGTGTCTAGAAAAAAAATAATATTTAGTGCATTAACGAACTTGATTTAAATTAAATATAACAATGAATATTATCTAATTAAATTTATTTCGAAATAACAAATCTAATGTGGGTATTTTATTTCTTTTTTTTTACTCTTTTTTAATTTTTTTTTATGTTTTAGTTTTAATATCTTTAAAAAAATTAGATATGTTACTAAAATACCCTTATTAAAAAGGTCATATGTGCCTCACATAAGGCGGAAATCAATGGACATTATTAAAATGATCACTCAGCAACTAAAATCAAAGGTTGGGGTTAGTTAAATAAAAAAAGAGTTAGGACCAAAATTTGTGAAAAGGTTAGATACTATCATGGCAATTTACCCCAATTGATTAAACAAGAACAGGTGCTTAAATTCTTTTTTGGCCCAGTTCGACACGCAAAATTTTATAAGATTTAGAGATCAAGATTGAAATTACTAGAATTATGTTGAATCATATGTGTTGTTTGGTTCGTGTGTTTATAATGTTTTGAGTGGTTTTGAACCTGTGGGCTAATAAGAACGAATGTTTGGTAGACACAAGTTTTAAATAATTTAAAATAGATAAAACTGTGAGTTTTGAGAACTTGGCCTCTCCTTAGGTTCTAACCATTTTAAATCATTTTTTACAATAAAAATCTTACACATTCTCATTTTCCTTCATAAGTCATAGTTTTCCAAACACAAATTCTCTTATATGATATTTTATTATCATTTTTAATCTTTATATTTTAAATGTTAGTTCAAAATTACCATATAAACCACATAAGTATAAAACTACAAATTTAAAGCACAAAGTTCAAAACCATATCATTTTGAGCT
Organism: Artocarpus hirsutus; assembly: GCA_946598075.1. NCBI lineage: Eukaryota > Viridiplantae > Streptophyta > Magnoliopsida > Rosales > Moraceae > Artocarpus > Artocarpus hirsutus. The sequence goes on from CAMOHE010035996.1 coordinate 24,948, forward strand.
TACTTACCAAACGAATCCATTCTATGTTTATTAAACTGCCATATTAGATGTCCAAAAAGAATTATAATATTTAGTACATTATTAGACTCAATGAAACAAAAATCAACGATTAATATTAATTTGATTGTTGTAATGTGAACTAATAAATTTAACTTTCACCCCCATCTTTTTCCTCCTCTTGTTTCTTCTCAACAAAACCCCTAAAGGTGATCAGCCATAATCTGATGAGATTGCCAACTTACAAGAGTATGACGACAACGACTGAGCAGCAAAAGTGCGCATGTATCTCAGCGTGGAGGGGACGACAAATCTTTTAGGGGCGACATAATGGCGACCTCTCACACTCTATGGGTGAGCTTGGTGGCCACGACCTATTGCACTACATATTGGGTGTTATAGAGACCTCAAGCACCAGAGCTAGGGGCAGGCACAACGGTTGTGGGGTTTGAGGGTTGCGAGCTCCAAAAATGGGGCAACAAAATCCTAAGTTCATGGGATTAACAATCCCATGGTTTTTTAAGGGATAACTTATCTCACAAATGGGGAATAAAATTTTAGCCAACATTTAACTTATTTGATTAATGTTTTGTACCAAATATGGAATTAGGATTATTTATCCTAAGCCTAGACCCTAGTGTTAATCCAGTGTGCTAAATATATCATTTCTTACTGCTAAATGAGTGATGGTGGTGGCACATGGGATTTATGCGATGTTTATCGCGTAACAATTCGACATTGTGTGTATCGCATAACAATTCGACATCGTGTGTCTCTCAGCCTTTGTAACTTTTTTTGGTGGCTCTTTCGCTAATCATCTCATCATAGGTTCTGTGATTACGATGCTTAGAGTTTTCTTTCTTTTTTCTTTTTTTCTTTTTTCTATGTATTTTGGTTTTTAATAACGGTGGTTATTGTAATGACCGATAAAATTCATTAATAAAACATAATATTTAATTGGGTTTAATTAATGAAATTACTTTAAAAAAGTGTGATTTTTGTAAAAAGTTATAATTTTTGTAAAATTACAATAAAGTATGAATAAACGGCATTGATTGCGTATTTTATGGCAAATATGTTGCAATGTTGGATATGGTAAAATACAGATTTTATGAGTTGAATTACTCAGAAATCTGTAAATAATATTCATAAAATGAATTTTATATCACAATTAATTGTAAAATTGTGATATAAACGAATGGATGATTAGAATGTAAATAAGACACAGAGGTTGTCCAAACCTTAACCTGGGGTATAAAGGAGACCGGAGTAGTATAAGAATACTGCTAAGTGAAAACGTAAATACAGAAAATGTTATGATTGGCCTCCAAAATTGAACAAAAAGTAAGCTAAATATTTTTATACAGTCTAAGGATAGGGAATACACTGATTTGACTACGACAGTATAAGAAAAATACTACGTGACGAAAAATTACACTGTGTGAATTTTGGGCCCAACAAAGTAGACATTCTTTGGTTTGCTAATGGGCCACATGTCATGAAAAGTGGCCCAATAGCATGTTGACACCTAAAGGTATACTCATGAGTTACCATGAGTAATCAAAAAGGAAAAGCAAGCATTTAATGCATGCTTATCACAATATTTCTTCTTCTTCCTCTCCAAGAACTCACGGCAGCCATTGTAAAGACCTTCAAAAAAATTTCTCAACCTCAAACTTTGCAAAAAAGCCCTAAAACAAGTTTTAGAAGCAAGCTCAAAGATTTTCACAAGATTTAAGGTAAATTTTCAAACTTTTTATTGAGTTTTTAAGGAATTTTTCATGGGTTGAAGGGGAATGTTAACCCGTGGCATTTTTGCATGAAAAGGGAGTTTGGAAGGCAGTTCAAAAGGAATTTAAAGGCTAGAAACCAAAAGGAGGTTATTTTGGTAAGTTTTGAGTTTTAAAGTTTTGAAATTTTAAGAGTTTTGTTTGGAATTTTTTTTTTCTTAAACCCATGTGAGTTCTTGAGCTTATATTTGATAGAATTACATGTGAATGTGATGAAAGGCCTGTTTAGATGGTGAAATTTTGATTTAAGGTGTAAAATGATAGTTTTTGCATAAAATAATAGTTTTGCAATTTTATGGTTAAATTTTGTAAAAATGAGGTTTGAGCATGAAAATGACTTGACTTAGGCATGGAATGGTTTCTGCGGGGATAGATTTGAAATTTTGAAAAATATTTTGACAAAAACGTCCTAGGGACTAAATTAAGAGAAAATTTCTTTTCTCGATAGATTTGAAAAATGGCCAAAAAACCCCTGAACAGTGAGATTTTGAGAAAATTTAAAACATGAAAGTTGTAGATCTCGACGAAACTGTTAGGTGTTACAAACGGTTCGTCGAAAAACTCAACCATTTGTGAGTTTTTGATTTTTCAAGAAATTGTTAAAAGTGAAAAAATGTTAAAATGGCAAAAACGTCATTTTCTAAATTGATTTGAGGTATGGTACTTCAAGTAAAAATGTTTTTTATGAAAAATAGGAAATTTTGGTGTAAAGTAAAAAATTTTAGCCGAGGGGGGCAAAATTGTCAAAATTTTCGGTTTAGGGGTTAAACCGTAAAGTTTTATGAAAAAATGGCAAAAGCGTAAAATAAAGTGATACGAGCCACTAAGACATTATTTTAAAGTTAATAAGTGGCTATTAATGTTAAGATAACGAATCGAGCTCGGATAGGTCAATAGGGCCACGGAGGGCAAAATCGTCATTTTTACCTAAATAACCCGAATAGCTCTAAAAAGGTCTCAAATAAGGAAAAAAAGTGATTAGAAAGATTCACACCTTCGTAAGTGACAATAGGGTAGAACTAGAAGGAAATAAAGAAATCAATATTTGCAGAGTTGTGTATAGTTATACAACTCGAAAAATTAAGTAACGAACGTTTTGTAATGAAATGTATTAGAATTGGCTAATGGTTTTGTAATTGGCCAACAGGATCCTAGGAATCTAGGAGAAAGGCGACTGAAGTTGTTTTTGCGGTACTCAAAAGCAAATAAGTACCATTCTTACCTATTGTATGAAATGGTAGGTGTAGAATGTGAGTAGATATACATTAGGGTATATATTACGATATAGACTTGTATGTTGCTATGAAATGAATACCTAGAGGTATAGAATTGATACCTGTATGTAAACGATTAGAATACCTAAGTATATAACCTGTTATGCGTTGTTATGTACACCATATATTGTGTACATGAGTATACGATAATGATTACATGTATGTATATAAAGTACGTATTTGTATGTACTCTACTATGTATATGAACTTATGTACCATTGATAACATGTGACTATCATTTCATGCCTGGTATGACAACCATATTAAATAGATTGGTAACTATGTCATCAGAAGTTAAAAAAAGTGTCGTACCGACTCTCGAAGTAAGGGGAGTTTAAAGGACAAAATATGGTCACGGTGTTATGTAGACCTAAATGATATTGCACAAAGGTACGAACATTGGGCCCTAGCGAAAGATAAGAAATTATGAAGATAAGGAAAGTTCATAAGAAAGCATAATTGAATCATGCATTCATTGATTATCCATGTGGGATTTATGGGACTTATTGGGCGTTAGCTTGTTAAGTATTTCATGCTGTAGGTATTCTGACGAGAAGGTTAGAATAAATCTTAATGATGAGCTGGCGGACGGATAATGTATGCAGGTCAGGTATGGAGTTCGCAGCAGTATGTTTCCGCTGTATATATGTATTAAGTTATTTTGAAATGAAAATGTTTATATAAATATAAGTGTGTGAAAGTATTTTGGGAGTTACCAAAATTATTGTATGCGAATTATTTATTCAGTTTAAAAAAAAATTCCTAAATTTTTGCCCCTAAATAAGTAAGAAAGAATTTTTATCATAGCCCAAAAAGACGGGTTGTGACAGTTATTGCCCCGATTGGTAATGTGTTTCGTTCGTCTTCAAATTTTAGACTGTGTATTCAATTTCTTGTATTTATTTCTTAGATTGATTTCTCAATCTCAGTCAACCATATTTTTCAATCGGTCATACAACTTTTGTTAAAGAGTCATATGTATGTTCAATCATTGGTGCACTTGTTTAAATGTCTAATATTGTGTTTAGCCAAATTTATTGAAACTATATAAAGCTCTCACATGCTATAGTGTAAAATTAAAGTATGAGATAGTGTAAAACTCTCACATATTACAGTATTTTTAATCCAAATATTCAATTTTAACTCAATTCTCAAACACCTTATAATATCATAACTTGACATCTGTCTATTTTTCTTGAGCATTTCATTTGAGTTTATTAATAGACCAGTTGTTTACTAGTAGCGTGGTCTTCTATTAGTAAAAGTTGAATGGGTTAGTATTGGTATTTGTATTGCCTTACTTTTGAATATATTCTTATTTAAAAAAAAAAAAAGTGAGTGCAAATATTAAATCATAGTTAATACCTGACTGGAAGGAATTGAGGAATAATATACCCAACATTGACTTGGCAATGGAGATGAGATGTGACCAATGAGTGTCAAGCCTAACGGTATTTGGTGGTTAGAGGGAGTTCCAACTTCTAATCACGACTGTTGTAACTCTCTTCCTGGGACTCTGTATAATTGTAGAGAGTGCTGCAACATGTATGCAAAAATATTTTTTGTGATAGACTGTTTTGAATTGACATTTCTATATTAAGTTTTGCTTATCTTACATATCTTTTATTTTGATGTGATGTTAATAGGTTATAATATTCAAAAACATGGACTATTATTTGGTACTCCTGTACTAAAAAAAAAATTTCCTACAAATGATTTTTAAAGTTTAGGGAGTGTTTAGGAGGTGGTGGGAATAAGTGGTGAGAACCACTTTTACTGTAACATGTGAGAGCTTTACACTACAGTAATTTTTTTTATTGTTACTGTGATATGTGAGAGCTTTATACTGTTCATAACTGAGTTTGTGGTGAGAACCGTAGTTCCCACCACTTTGCCAAACACCCGGTTATTCTTAGTCTTTCTTTAGTTTTTGAAGTTTAAAAAGTTTCACACTAATCCCTAATATATTACATTGTGTTAGGCTCAGTTTCAGTCCCCCAATTAGTTAAGTGTTAAATGCTTAACTCAAAAATTTTAAAATATCCTAACTTTGATCCCTAATCTACTCTAACAAAAAGGCAAAAAATAAAGCAAAGAAATCGATTAGGTGCCAAAATGAAACATCTTAAAAGATTTTTATTAAGTATTTAACACTTAATTAATGGAAGGACCCAAATTGAAATGAAGAAATAGACTAAAAGACCAAAATAAGACTTTTTAAACGGGATAAATTTTGTTTTTGCTCCTTGAACTTTGGTTACTTTTTTATATTGCCCTCTGAACTTTAAAAACTGGCATGTATACCTCTTGAATTTTAAAACATTAGCAAAAATGCCCTTGAATTTTAAAACGTTAGCAAATGCCCCTTTTTGTTACATTCCATCCATAAAGTTTCATTTTTGTCTCCCGAACTTTAGTAACTATGTCATTTGTCCCCTAAACTTTAAAAATTGCTATGTTTACCCCCCTAATTTTTTTCCTTTTCTTTTCTAGTCAATAATTCTTCACACAAGTCAAAAGTTAAATTGCTAACTTAAGAGTCATGGAATAAGCCAAGATTGAACAAGATTTGCTTAGTCGTTAAGGAGGAAGACAACAATGAATGAGAAGGAGGAAGAGATAGCAAAATAGGGCTCAAACTTGAAGCCCAAGCTCTAAAATCATAATCATTAAGGAGGTTGAGCTTGAGATTGAGCAAGATTTACTGATTTCAAGTAGGTTGAAGAAAAGAAAATTATACTTTCTAAGAAAAAGGCATAATGGAACTAGAATAAAGCAAAAGATTTCCGTCAACTTGGAGCATGCTTCCACATGAAGTATAATGGAACTAGAGAGAGGCATAATGGAACTAGAGAAGCAATCCTTTGCTAAAGTATAGGATTACACATGATTTTGTAAAGTGTGAAAATTTTCAAGGACCTATTTGCAAAAATTTATAAAAATTTAAGGTCAAATTATAATTTTTTTAAAAAATAAAGAGTTAATATATAATTTTTATGTGAAAAATATTTTTCATATTTTTGCCCTCTAATTTTAAAAAATTACAATTTGGTTTAAAATTCAAAATTTTTTTACAAAAGGTCCATATCTTAATAACACAATACTAAATATGTGATTGAATTAGCTAGAGTTTTATCTTATTTATTTCAATCCAATCCAATTTAATCCTTGAAAACTTTCCTAATCAATATTATCCTATTCAATACATCAAAGGGGCCCTATATATATAATATATATACATAAATAAAATTTTCTTTCAAAATTTATTAAATTTTGAAATAAATTATTGCAATTATTTAAAAGTAGGCTTTCCTCTTTATCGTGGGATTAATTAGATGAGACCTGACAACAGACACAGGGTCCAGTGACATCGATCTCACCATGCTTGATCAACGAAGTCTGAATTTCCCACTAAAAATCTCTTCCACTGCGTGGTTTTCTCCATTAAGCTTGCCATTGCGTGCTATCTCCAAGAAATGTTTACTTCCATATTGAGAGTCTTTGAGAGAATGGTTTAAATTTTAGCTCATGTTTGACATCTCAGTTAGAATCTCAATAATTACACTAAAAAGTAAAAAGTTACTACAGTGTAAAGCTCTCGATTGTTATAGTTTTTAAACCAATATTCTCAATTCAAACCGCTCCTCCAAACACCCTTTTAGAGTTCAAGCTTATTATCGCATGCTACTTACAATCTTTTATATATGTTTAATTACAAATTGAGGATGTTTGGGAGCGTGGTTTGAACTCCACAGTTCAAAACGCAATGCATACGATAGTGTAAAGTAAAAGCATATTACCTGTGAAGCTCTCACGTGTTTGTTCAAACTTTATATTTAGAACTCTTCTTTAAAAACTCTGATTAGTTTGGGCCCCTTTTTTTGCTCACAATACATTTTTTCACCTTTTGAAATGCACGAGCGAAAATTTTTGTATTCAAAAAATAAAAAGTGAATTGTTATATAATTCTAAATAAAAAAGATACTTTAAAAATTCTTTCTTATCATTATTGTTAAAATTATGGATACTATGTCGGAGCAAAAATAAATAAATAAATTATGGATACTATGCAAATTTTAAATAATTTTTCTAACAATAACGCGTGATGTAATCACACGAAGTAAAAGTTAAGTTTGACTATGCTGTGGTAGATTCAAACTATTTAAGATTATGTATCCCAAACGTGTCCTAACTTGAAATGTATGTGCTTAAATGATTGCATCTATGAGGGGTTGATTAGCTTGGATAATTTTATTAAGATAGGCAATCTGCACTAATACACCTTAAATTTTACGTCATTGTCAAGTTGAATTTCAGACTTTTAATTTTGGTATTAAAGACTCTAAATTGGACAATCCTCAACAGTGTGGACCAACCAATAACAAACGACAACAAGAGTTTTACAGCAGCAAAGTTAAAAAGTTAAAAGGTTTACCTTGCCAAAAAAAAAATCTTGTCATGCAAAAACTTTCAAGCGCATTTTGTGTGCAAAAAAATTGTGGAGCATTTTGTCCATTAATTGACCTTTATTAGCTATTGAATTATAATTGCTATATTATATACATATATATATATATATATATATTTTTTCAAGTTTAAATTAGACACCAATAAATATAGAATGCACCAATTAAAATGAAAACTATAAGACAAGGGCTATCATAAATTTTGAAAAAATAAACAAGGTAAATTAGCATGACCTGGTTGCAGTTATAAAAAGAAAAAGAGAGGGAAAATTGCATGGGTTATGCAAAAAACGACTTCTTGGTGGTTGCATAATTTGAAACAAAGAATATTCTTGATCTTTTTATCTAAACATTAAAAATACTTGCACTCTAGTCGAAATCAAAAAAATAACCTGTCGATAAGACTATGTTTTTTAGTTGTCAGATTTGTATAGAAAATGTTTTTTGACTAGATCCAGTGGTCAAAAACATGCTCTACCAGTATATATCTGTATTAGAAAACAACTCTTATTTATTCGGAGACTTCCCTGGTAGGTATTAGAAAACTAACGTACCAATTGGTATTTATTTTTAACTGTCATGTCTATAAAAAAATAGTTTTGACTAGATCCAATAATTGAACAATATAAACTATCAATGAAGAGTGCGTTAGAATTAAAAGTTAGAATGAATTTATTGTAACATGTAATAATTTTACACTATAGTTTATTTTTGCTTTATCATGTAACATGTGACAGTCTTACAAAACTACGGTAATGTTTGTTTCATTGGTTTAGTCCAATTTGGCTCAATACGAACAACCATCACAGTTTGAATTGGTGTTTAGTAAATTATTTAATTCGAGCTAAATGGATAGTCAAATTGAATTGAACTACCCAACTTCGAATTCAAACCCCCTCGATTTCAACATTTTGAATTAATATTGAATGGTGATTTCCCTCTTATATATTTGTATTTATAATTTAACACTATTATTTTATCTTATTTTTAATAAAACAACTTCTTTTTATATATTTCATGTTTATTATTTAATTAGCTAATTTATGCTTCAAAGTGAAGTTATCAACACTTATTTAAACACAAATTTAAATGTGATTTTTTGTTCAAATTAACACTTTAAATATAAATTCAAACGTCAATTTAAATTATTATTTAAACTACACAATTTAAATTCTTTTGTTAAAACAAAAAAATAAATTAACGTAATTTAAACCAATAAACTAAACATGAAGCATACAGTTAAGAACATGTTGTTAAAGGAAGCCAAAAATAACCACCGGAGAAAGTTTCCATTTGTTTATTGGAAATAAGGAGGGGAAAATGAAAGCGTTGAAAACAAGGAGCGCGTGCTTACGACAACAACAGTGGAGGGTGAAGGAGGGAAGGTAGGGGGTGGGTGTAGGGGAGGACAAAGAATGGAGTGTGGGAAATGGGCCAGCCAGATTGGAACGGCAAAGAGAAAGAGGTAAAAGGTAGGATATGACTGATTGTATTAACTGTCAAGCTGGTGGGAGTAAAGTGGGGAAAATTAGCTTTCAAACCCAGATTATTCCATACTCTAATTATTACCCTCATCAAAACTCTCTTATCTTTAACCCATTTCTAATTATCTTTATATCAAGTCAATCCAAAAAAGTTGACGACAAAAAATGTTGGGTTTAATCAAATTACATGTATTATTACTTTTAGAGTTTTAATTGTGGCAAAATTTTATCATAGAACATGTATTTTTGTTGCGCGAGTAAATTTTTGTTATTTTAATTATTGGATTAATTTTGTAACAATCCAATATATGATTAGAAGTAGTTCTACGTTATACATTATAAATTTTTGATATAGACAGTTGTATATTAAATTATTGAAAAGTTAAACTAACGGTTAAAAATAACAATACTTAAGGTAAAAATATGTCATATTATTAGAGCTTCCTCTAATTTATGGTAAGATACGTTTATACATTTTTGATGGGATAATTTTTTTTGACCATACGATGGAATTTTAATTATCTGTTTTATGAGTGTTCATGTTGAATATAGTGCATGGTATGACACATAAATTGCTCTTACTCAAAGATTAAGCCTCCTAAATTAGTAGAATTGATTAAAAAAAACCTTAATTTACCGGGAAAAAATTTATATCATACAATTTTTGTACAACTTAGATTGACTTTTTTTTAGTATTTACTTAGGAAGCTTTCAAATGCTCGAGGTGTTATGGCTTCTAAACCTCAGAAGATATAATTAGGGAAAATTAAAATCTGCCTAAGTTACTGCAAAATAGAGATACTTAAAGAGCTGCATTTAATGTAGAGATCTAAATTGCTTTGGAACCACTTTAGTGATGAAGTTCATTAAATGCTCTAGAAGAAATAAGTGGATATAATTCTTAAGCTGTATCACCAAAAGCTTTAAAAGAAAGAAAGAAAAAAAAGGTTTCACAATAAAAATCTGCTGGCACATAATAGGAATAATTCCACTCTGATTCCTTTCATCACTTGTGCTACCAAACTACCAATCTGTCGGTTCCATTGTAGTTTTCACTCTTTTTTTAAGACAAAAAAATATATATATGCACTAAAGAAAAAAAATCTCTGTTACTACTAATTGGTGCCATTTTTTTTTTTTAATATAGGGGGAGGAGAATGCCACCTACTTTTGAGAAGGGCTGAGTTTGACTCAAACCCTCAACCATAGGTTGAGGTGGAGGGACTTACAACCAACTGAGCTGCCCTCGTTTGTTTTAGACCATTGGAAATTTGCATAAAAGTTTTGTCCTTTTATCATTGTAATGTAATCTCCCGGTGCAAAGTTCTTATAAAGAATTGCAACATTGTGGTTATCAAATAAAAAGGTCAACAAATCAATTTATAAGCAACTACTTCCATTTTATTGTATTTGTGTTGATTTTGACACAAAATATATCATATACACTACTATTAAAAAAATAACATTTACATTAAACAATAATTTATGTCCAAAACGTCAATTGTTTATGTTTCCATTCACATAGACAATTGCCATTAGATTCATGATGAAATTAGGAACCTTTCAAAGTCTTCTTTTAATATTAGGAACCTTTCAAAGTCTTCTTTTAATTGGACTCTATATTGTTTTTGAAGTTAGCCATGTATTACTTAAACATGAAATTTTTCACAAAAATAATATTTTTGACATCTTACAGTTAAGGTGTGTGATTTAAACTCTAGAGTTAGAAACTCTTCTATCCATTCCTCCTAATCACCCTATGCTTTGAGAAAATTACATGTTAAGCTATACTTTTAAAAGTCCTGTTTATTCATATTGTACTTAAAAAAAGTTATATAATATTATTATTTATATTTTATGTTAAGTTGTACTACAAACGTCGGTGGCATATGCATTCTCCCTATGCTTTACCATCCCTTCATCAAAGCATCAAAGCCGACACAAGCCCAATTTAGTGAAAGGGTCTGAGCCCCAATGTGGTTCAGTTCAGTCCATTTCATCCCAGTCCCGTTAGACATATAGGCCCGTAAGACCTGTCTAGGCCCAATGGACTGAAAAGAGACAGAACCCATTACTGTCCAAGCCCGACAGAAAGGACGAAAGGAATCCATCCCTGTCTCCACTTGTTCCGCTTGATTCTAGGCCAGCTTCACCGTAAAGCAGTTTCAACGGCACACGATTTGAAATTCGAAATTCGAACGCCCTTTTTTTTTATTTAACATATGATTCTTCGAAAAAAACAAAAAAAGTGTGGGCCCCATGCAGCGCCACAGCAGTTGAAGCGTTTATCAAATGTTGATCCTAGACCGACCGTTAATTTCTCAAATCACAAATCTTCTTTTTCTTACTTTCTCGAATTAATGTTGATCAGATCAAAATTAGACGCGCACTTAGCATATTTATACAGCTTTTTTGTTTTTTTTTCCCCCTTTATACAGCTTTATTTTTTGGGAATAATCGCTTCACAGCTTTTTTTTTTTTTTTTTAACAAATGAGCTTATACAGTTTCTGGAGATCCAATGATTTTAAAACATAACAATCACCATTCCACTAGAAAAAGACTCGCAAGTTTTGTCATAAAAAAGATTGGCTAAATTCTATTTGACCTAACGTTGTTGTAAGGATTTTTTTAGGGATTATTGTGAGGATTTATGAACATAAAATTTATTATCTTAAAAAATTTATTAAAATGATCCACACATGAAATCACGTCATAGACAAATAAAAAATATTCTTAAAAAGATATATTTATAGGGTGTTTGTAAGAAGAGCTTTGATTTTATAGTTTGAACGCAAATTATAATAAATAAGAATTTTACATCATAACATACTTTAATTTTATACTATAAAATATGAGATCTTTACACTATATATGAAACCACTCTCTTAAACCTCTTATTAAATTAATTATATATACAAATTACAAAAGAAATCCCATAAAATTCTAACATCTAAAATAAATATCTTACGGTTTGTTTGGCACATCATTTTATATTGTATTATATTTTTTATATATAATATAATATAATATAATACAATACGATACAATAATATAATCTTGTACCAAACATGCCCTTAAAAATTTTCTCTTGAGCATCCCTTCTATTTTTTACTTTTCAACGGCTCCTCAGAATTACACCGCTAAAGGTTACTGGTAAGTGGAGCTGTTCACTATGTCGGCGCGTAAGCTGGATTATATATATTTTTTATTACTCCTTTGTTTTTTTTTTTTTTAAGAAACTGAAACGTTTGAGTTTGTGTGGGGTCCAATAATTCAATTTCCCGCCCAAATAACAATTTGTCTCCTTTTAAAAAAAGAAAAAAAGAAATTTGATTTTGTCAAGGAACGGAATGTAACCACTCTCTCTATATAAATACTCTCTGTCTCAGTTAGTTATCCTTCAGAATACGAAAACGCCATTTCCATTTCGCAAATTTCAGAGCTCTGAAATTCACAAGAAGAAGAAAATCATGGAGGATTCTCAGACCGCTCAATCTGGTTCGAGATTTCCCTTTTCTTTTTGTTTTGTTTTGTGCTTTTTTTTAATTTTTTTAATTTTTAATTTTTAATTTTTGTCTTTAGTTCTTCGGATTTGTGTGAAATCTTTTTCTTCTTTGGTGGAATTTGAAATTTGTGGCTTTGAATGTTTCAGGAAACTCTGGGAAATCGAAGCTTCAACGCTACGCGTTGCGATCTGCGATTAAGCCGAAGGAAGAGACAGAGAAGCCTCCGGCTTCCTCTGAATTATCTAATTCCACTGCTTCGAAGAGGTACATAGTTTATAATCTTCCTTTGTTTTTTTTTTTTTCATTTTTTGGTTATCAGAATTTATTCAGAACTTTCTTTGTTATGATTTGGAGGAAGAATAAGTTCGTTTGCGGTTATTTATTTATTTATTTATTTTTCATAATTTGGTTCTGATTTTGATTTGGTAAGCTGGATGAATTTTGAAGTCTTTAATAATATTGATATATTTTCTCTAGTACCTCAAGTGAAAAGTGAAGTTAATTTAGGGACATACTTGGTGAATAATTTTTGAATTCTTCGAATAGTTTTGTGCAGATGTCTGTATATGGATATTCATTACCATTAGGCCAGATATATGATTGTATCTTTAGGAATTGTTAATAGTCTATTATTTGTTGAATATTTCATGAAATTCGAATAATGATGGAAATAGAATAACTTAGACTACTAGAGTGTTTGATTCATAGGTTTAACCACAATTCAAATCCCTTTATTACAGTGTTTTCACTCACAAAAATTAAATGTTTGTTCATACCTATGAACCAAACAGAACAATGTAGTACTTTGAAATACCATTCCCAGTTTGTACTTTGTAACGGGTTTTGGCCTTAAGCTCCTCTGAAGAACGTCTTTTTAGCTTGTGGGGGTTAGAACTTAATTTATAATACATTTTCTCTATTTATAGGGTGAGAGCTGCATCTAGCGTAAGCAAAAGCGTGAGCGTTCTTGATCTCTCTGGCAAGGAAAAGTCTGCTAAGCCACCTAGAAGGCTCTCTATTCCTGCCAAGTCAATTGGGACTCCCGCTCCGAGACTTGCGAGCAGTATCACTCCAATTTCAGAGGTTAAAGGGAAGAGATCTGATAGATCGTCAAGCCGAAAAAAGTTCAGTGTTCTGTCCTCTGCATCTTATTGGCTGTCTCAGATTAAGCTTTCTGAAGCTGCTGATAAGCACTCAATTTCACTTGGGTTCTTCAAGCTGGCCTTGGAAGCCGGGTGTGAGGTGCCTAACATTTTGCAACTCTATCTTGTTTTATTTATTAGTCAATAACATTACATTAGAATAATGCTAAGCGTCATCAGTAGTGACAAGTCTGTTAACCATAATATGCATTGATAACCGGTGATAAATCGTTTTAGTTCCATTTATATTACTAATTCTGTATGCTGAAGTTAATTCTGATCCCCCTGCTACTTGCCCTGAAATTATGTGATATTTAGCCTCTTCAGCGAATGAGAGACGAGCTTACATCCTACGCTCGCCGTCATAACCTTAGTGAACTTGGGGATCCTGTGAAGGAATTATTTGAGAGCTACAACATTGTAGTTGAAAACGCAGGGCAATTGCAGGTCTCCGAAACCTGTTCTCAGGTACCCGAGGAGGAAACCCGATCGTCTGATGATGAAATCCGGAGCTCGTCTTCTACTATGGATTCCAGGAAACTTAAACCAAAGGCATTAAACACTGATGCACCTAAAGTTCCCGCAGTTACAGGATCAGCCACCAAGAAGAACATTGTTCAGAAAGTTAATCCCACTGCAACCAGGCCTAGGGTGTCTCTGACAAAGAATTCTGCTAATGCAAGGTCTCTTTCTGACAATAAGTATGTAAAGAAACCCCAAAAGCCAATTAAACAAGATTTCAACAAAGGAAAGGATTTGATGAAGAAAAGGGGGAAGAAATCTGCTAATGAAGAAGGCACGTTTAAATCTGCCAACTTATTCAATCTCATCCATTTTCTGTGATTTGACATAATTTCTAACGATTTGATATTATTGCAGAATCAGTTTGCCCTTCTGGTGCAGACAACAATCCACTTCAAGAGAACAAAGAAAATATGGTAAATTATTCTTCTTTTGCTCCTTATCTTTTTCAGCCTGCTTACTTTCACGCCTTTTCGGTTGTATTTAAGTGATAAAATGAAATTGTAAAATATATAACTCCATTTTTTATGTATACTTCTTCGTTCTTGTATTTTATTGTAGGACGCTTCCTCCACGGAAGAGGTTAATTTGACCGAGGTCATGTAGCCATTCTGCAGCAGATTTGGCCTACCAGATGATTTTCATTTTCATACTTCTAGATGGGTTTGTCTTCAGTGTTTTTTTAGTGGGGGCTTTTCCGATGTATAGAAAGGATCATGGTGTAAGATTGTTTAGTCTGTCGAAGAAAACGACGAGTGTGACTATTACTTCTCTCTCTTTTTTTTTTTTAATTTTTCTTTTGCTGGGTTTAAACTGGATTGTTGTTTGTGTTTATTGTTTACACAGTTGATGATTATACCGAATGCACTAAACTATTAGTTTATGTTTCTACTGTCTGGTCAACGATTGTGTACTCTTGTTGGTACAAGGTTTTGATTTTGATAAAGATATAGCCGATACATGTATTTTATGTTTGGGAGCATAATTCGGATAAAAATCTAGTTCAAACAAATTTTACTACATTATTTTCTTACAAAATTCTAATTATATAGTATTTTAGGTTCAAATTTTAATTTTTATTGGAATTCATGCTTTCAAACATGCTAATACATATATTAGGCCAATGACAAAAGGCAAGTTTGCCTCCAAGGCCGAAAAGGCGTTACCCTTCCTCTACAAGTTCAGAAGACTCGGCTTTCTTCTTATTCTTCAGCTCTTCAGCTTGCTTGCTTTCCTACTTTTGGTGGCACTTAATACTCGCCAGAACCATGAAAAAGCAACCAAGAAGAGCTTGTTGAAGTTGCTAGAAGCATGGAAGAGCAAAGCAATGGAGAGCGCTCGACAGTTATTAGAACGTTGGAAAAGCAGCAAGAATATGAGATTGTTGAAGGCTTTGGATGTCGAAAGCGAATTTCATGGATATTTATAAGGGGGTTGACAAACCAATTTGAACTGAAAAAATTAGTTCAAAAAATATAACGTGTTAGAGTTTTACATTTAGCAACTTTTTAGTTTATATTGAAGCATATGAGATTTTATATTGTCAATTGGTTGGAACCAGTTTACAAGCTAAACTCAAACCTACTTTATTTAATACCATAGTAGATTACTAATTCTACAATACTCACTATGATTAACAAGGTCCCAACAAATGTAAAACAACTTGATCACACCAAAAGAGCTATTTCTTGTCCATTTTTTTTAGCTCTAAATCACCGTAAGTGGCCGTTAAAGAAACTTATTAAGACTCCTGTCCACCTTCTATGGTGCACATATGCCCTATGGTTGGGTTTCACATTGACCCCGATTCCTGCTTGTGTAGTCCCACATGAATAATCTACCGGATTGGCTCTAACACCAACTGTAAAACCGCTAGACCGGATTGGCCTACGCTAAAATACCATTGATCTCCCCAGTGCATACCTGCTGCGGAACTTAAGGCATTACAAACTAGTCCACAAAGTTTTAGTTCTTCATCACTGCTGCCATGCCAAGGCTAATGAGACAACAGACCGACGATGAAACAAAAACGACAAAGATACCGATTCAACAGATCATTCGTATGTTTGACTGATGTGGTCTAATAAGAAAAGGCAATTAGAAAGAACTCCGCTTCAGTGGTACTATAGCAGCATGCAAGTTTCTATACTCAAACCATAGCTATTAACTACGTCTTGTATTTATATTCGAGCAAGTTCACAACAATTCAAGATAAAATTGAAAAACAACACTATTTTACAAGAACAGAACACAACAAGCAATGTAGCAGAGTCATCGAGATGGAAGAAAAACAAGAAACAAATCCTAACATTCACAATATCGAGGGAGGAAATTGAAATACAAGATGAATGTTGATAAGTTTTCATAAAGATTCTTAAAGCGGCAAATGCCACTTAAAACATGCCTTCAAACACATTAAGACTGTCCTACCGGCACATATAATTTAATCTGCCGTCCAGCTCTGTTCCACAATTTCCCTCACTCTTCGATTGTACTCACGTTTGTTCTCGCTAAACATGCGAGCAGCTTCAGAATTTGCAGGAGAGTTTGGGTTCGGGTCACATAGCAGGGACTGCATCAAGAAGAATAATAGTTCAACGGAAGGAAGATCAGAGGTAGTACATACATATGGCAAGAACGAAGCAAATTAACTAGTCTTCCTCACAGGAAAAGGTAGAAGACAAACCAAACTATTTGAGACAATTTTATTTTAACCAAACTTGATATTGCCCGAAGTGTGTCTGCTTTACTTTACTTGGTTTGTGCATATAAATTACACGTAATAACAATTCTGGATTAGGTGTTCCTGCTTAGCTTGATTCACACATATAAATTAAAAGAAATGATAATGATGTACGCACACAAAACAAAACAATACACAACACCTGTATAGATGTGAGTATGGCTGCTACATCATATATAGGACTCCACTGGTTCTGTAGGATATCCAAACAAATACTTCCATCCGCATAAACTGATCAAATTTGAAAGACAATTTTAAGTTAGAATTGATGTGACGAAATTTTTTCCATGTGATGAATGGTAATGTGACAATGGTTTTCCAACTTACTATTAGGATGAAACATTCTAGAAACAAACCGCACTGTTGGTGGTTTGTTTGGATAATCCTCGGTAAACTGAAGAGTCAACTTGAACGTCCCTGTATAATACGAACATACAAATGGAATCTAAACAGCAGCGGCAACGCAAGCTCTCTTATCATAAGAAAGAATAAACACACAGAGTAGAAAGAATGTTCTAAAATTGCTACAACACATAATTCATTGATGCAAGTATTCTTGGCCTACTGAATTGCAATCAATTGTCTTAAACAAAAACCTTAATCTACCTAGAAATCCTGAAAAATTATGACATTGATAGTCTAATTGTAATACGAAATTCACCCACTGCCACTAATGACCTTGTCAACTATCAGACAATGTACATCTAAAAAAGCATGTATTTTCTACTTGGGAAATTCCTTTAATTTTTATTTTTGTCAAAGGACAACAAACGGATTCAGGTGTATCCTGCGCATAATTTTCATGAAATCCTGTTGCGAATACCAACCAGATTAAGAGAGGAATGGGATTGGCATATATAAGTTATCCATTATGATCTGACAAACAAGCACCATTAAGTGGTGAGATTCAAATGGAACATATATTGTCAAGTTGTCAACCAAAGAATCTTTTAGGATCATGCATATACATGGAGGCATCATGATTGTAACGCAGAAATCTCTAGGAACTTATGGTGTAGCGGTACCAACAAGCAAAGCCACCAAAAGAGACGCAACACTAACTCTTACAATGCCATCCACATGGGATCTAAATTATGCAAGGAATTGTTATACTTACAATGTCATCCACATGGTATCTAAATTAATAAAACAAATTAACAATTCCCTGAAGTAATACAGGTAATTAGTAAACAGATAGAGCACACAGACAGAGACAAGAAAATATATAATAATCTGTCTAAGAACCAAGTAAGTTTTGTGCTCATCATAAACAAAATTTCTTTAAGGCTATTACAAGAAAGACGGATATCCAGATCCTAAAAGGATGAAATCTCATGCGTAAAACGCTGATCAGTCAGATCAGACAACCTTTGGCCAAACTGATGGAAACATACAGAAACAGTTCCATCAATCATAACTTACAAGCACTTCCTCGGGAAACAAAGCAATCTTTATATACCAAAAAAAACTGAAATATATATATATATATATATATATATATTAGAAATGATACAAACTTCAAACGGTATTCAAAAGACACTTTAGAATGCAAACTTTCACCACACCAAGAAATAATAGAAAATCAGCCAGTCAAACACCAAGATCAATGGACTAAAGCTTCAGGGCAAGGGTACACTCACCTCCATCCCAGGGAGTATCATCTGGACTGCAATCCAAACCAGAAATAACTTATACAACAGTACTTAAGCATTAGCAAGAAATGAAGCATAAAAGTTGAATAACATATAACTTAAAAGCATGTCTTGCCAACTCACCCGAATATAACAGCATTCCAGAGCATTATGTTATTGTCTTGAGGCGCCCCGCTAATTCCAGCCGGTGGGTCTTGTTGCAACCTCTTAAAGTCCCTCATCAGCCTTTTCCTAGCAGGAGTCGACATTTTCTCGACCTATAAATTCAGAAAACAATTTGTCAAGAAACGCCAACCCAATGGAAAAGAAATCCAAAAGAAAAATAAAAATAAAAGGTCTTTCTTGGACTTCCAGTGAACCAAGTTAATCTGTTTTCTATTCTTCTGAATGTCATAGATTATATCACGTTATGCAATAGGGGAAATCCAATGTTTCAAACAATATAGAACACAAGTTTTGTAGAGAAATGGGATTAGAAGCAAAAGTCTAACCCACAGGCAAAAGAATAACAGGGTAATAAGATCCTTAAATGGAAATCTCTCGCCAACTCTAAAATGTCAACCCGATTAAAAAGAAACCCCAAAAGAGGAGGCGGGAAGTTCCTCCACGATCAGCAGCAAACTGAATTGAGCTGGTTTTTCTACTATTTCGCAATGGCAAAGATTATACAGTTTCTACGACAGGACAATTCAACCTTTTCTCAACAACATTAGCAGCAAAAATTTAACCTACACGTAAACAAGAACATGGCAGACCTAAAAATCGAAGTCAATTATTAGCAATTTTGAGCTAAACAGCTCAAAATCCCATTAAATTCATCAATATTCCACTGCTTAGAGAATCGTGTCGGTCTAAAGAAACCCAAACACCAAAAAATTCAGAAAGCTAGGGTTCTTGACAGACCAAACCCCAAAAAATGGAAACTTTCACGCAAAATACCCCCACCAAACCCGAAATTCAAACGAATTTCCAATACCAACACGTCAAACTAATCAAAAGAAACGATTTCGAAAAGAAATTGGGGGTAAAAATTCGCTCACCTCGGCTCTAGAAATCAGTGAAGAAAGAGATTAGGATCTGAAGAAATGGAAAAAAACCAAAGCTCCGGATGATTCTCAGGTTAGATCAGGAGGAATAAAAGGACGCGGCTTTGGTTTTGGGTTTCCCGAAGGAAAGACGGTGGTTTGTGATCAGATCGAAATCATTGGATGGAGAATAGCTGAGAGGTCCAGAGGGGGAGAATCTAAGGAAAGAGGAGAGAGAAAGAGAGGGGGATGGGGGAACTCTTCTTTCCTTTCTTTTCGAGTTTTGTTTGTTTGTTTGTTTGTTTGTATTTGGGTGCTGATTGTAATTTTGGGGTGTTGATTGTTAACGTTGTAAAATTTGGGGGGAATTTGGGGAATATGGGGGATTCGGTTGGAATTTGGATTGGTGATTGGTCTAGTCAGCTGGCCCCACTTTTCTTTTCTTTGTTTTTTATTTTCCTTTAAAATTCATTTCATGGTGTTACGAGGCCATGAGATGTTGTTGTCACTTGCTGTCAACCATTACTGGACCTAACTCATAGCATGGCTCTCGGAGCATGCGTTTAACAGCCAGTTTTCACGATAAATTAAGTTATAAATAGTATAAAATTTATATATAATACAATAATAATAATAATAAAATTACTACAGTATAAAACTCTCACATGCTACAATAAAAATGGTTCTAACCATTGGTTCGCACCACTCTTCAAACATCATATAATTTTTTGTATCTTAAATTTTGTTTAATTTTTAATGTTTTAAATTTTTTCTAATCAATCGCATTGTATTATGTTATATTATAAATTCAATTATCTCACTTTATAACACAATTGGAATTATATTTCTTGTGTTTAGAAGAGGAGTTTAAACTTATTGATTTAAAACTGTTCACAATATAAAGCTTTCATAAGTTACAATATAAAAGAAAAATATACTACAATATAAAGTTATCACATGCTATAGTGCTTAAACTTATTTGCCAAACACTTTATTTGTAGTTTAAACTAACTTTTGCTTCATATTTTATAAGAGAAACCACTATAACAATTTTAATTAGAATCACAAAATGCAATTTTAATTATATTTTCAAACGGACTAAAAATCAAAGGATGAAAAAAATTAGGCAAAAAACATTTAAATGGCATGATTTGATGTAGTTGGTTAGATACTATTTAAACATTACAATTGGCTTAAGAATTTGAACGGCCAAGTCCATAATATGGAATGGTATCAATTTTTGTGGAAAATGATTCCAATTCAGATTTATAATTAGAGGTTTAGCATGGATGTACAGCTAAATTATATCACAACTACATATAGATTGGTATCAATTGAGTTGATAAAAAAGGTAAATTACATTATACCCTTTGCGTTTTACTTAAATTACAATAACAGTCTTTGGACTAAAACTAATCACATTAAAACCCTTCGACTTTTCAAAAAATTTACAAAAAGACCCTTTTGTTAGTTGACGTGAGTGTTGACTGTTAGTTGACTGTAAATTTTATTTAAAATGACAAAATTGCCCTTCAACTATCAGAAAATGTTTTAAGCTATTGCGTTAATTAAGCTAAAATATGATTTTTTTTTTATAAAGTAGTATTTTTGAGTATTTCAAGATTAACTAAAGCCTACTAAAATAGTTAATTATCATCTAAATACTTTATTGTTGATAAAAGTTTATAAATTATAACAAAATTATACAAATAAAATAAATAAAAAGTGATATATTTTTTAGAGAAAAAATAAAAACAGATATGTGTGGCGACCCACCTTTTTTGAGCAGTCACTTAACTTTCTTAAATATTATTTCTTAAGCATTAATCTTACTTACTTAGTAAGAAAAATACTAAATAATTTTTTTTTTCTTTTCCTTTCCTTTTAAAATACTTTAAAACATACTTAATGTCATAACCCACCTTTTTACGGGATGTGTTTTAACGTTTTCCTTACTTACGTATATATAAAAACTTGAAAATATTTTTTTTAAATAAATATATTACACATCCATATTGAATTTCTTTTATAATTATATATATAATTACACAAGTAATTTTCTTTTGAAAGCAACACCTGCTTAGAATGTCCAAAAGAGATTTTTTCTCACATAACCATACTATCTCATTTATACATCAAGATCCAAAATAACTTAAAATATATAGCAACGGAAACATATCTATAGCGGTATCCACACTCTAGTTTGCACACTACTCATATTCCCTCGCCAGCTCATCAGTATGTTCATTTTGACATTTTAGAGGAAATTCCTACAGCATGAAATAGCTAGGTGAGCTTTATGCTCAGCAAGTCCCAACATAGCCCACATGAATTTTATACTAATATACATGAACCATTTATGCTTTCTTATGAACATTC
The DNA here is from genome assembly GCA_946598075.1 of Artocarpus hirsutus. NCBI lineage: Eukaryota > Viridiplantae > Streptophyta > Magnoliopsida > Rosales > Moraceae > Artocarpus > Artocarpus hirsutus. Next base: position 46,929 of record CAMOHE010035996.1, read on the forward strand.
CTTATTCTTGTTATATCTTTTCTTTTATTAGGGCCCAAGTGTTCGTACTATATGTACACATAGGTCTTCATAACACTGAGACCATAACATAACATTAACTTTAAACTCTTATTTACTGCAGAAGCTGGTACGACACTTTCCTTAATTCTGATGTTTCATTTACCAGTCCAGTTATTTTGATTGTAATACCATGCATGACAATATAAGTACATACTAAGTGCAAAACATTTACACTTTTCAATTGTATAGCACACACAGACATATTCACATAGATACAATATACCCTTAAACCTACTTTTTCATACTATAGGTGGGTTTAGAACTTACTTGTTTTTGCCACTATTAAATATGTCTTCAAGTTTTCCTTGTTACTCCATTAAGGACCTGTTTGGCCAATTATATCATTATTAGCCAAATCATCACCATTTAGTTATACGTCAATAAGGTATATTGTTCGATTACTATTTTGGAATACTTTTTGATTACTTAAAGTTCAACCATCCTCTCTTTGTTCTCTATCTTATACGTTTCGGAGTACGTATTGCTCATTTATGAAAAATGATGTTTTTGCCCTCGATGGGCCGCTTTAAATTCTTAGGCCCGTTTTGACTAATTTCACATGAAATGTCACTTATTAGTGTGAAAATCAGTGTTCAGAGCATCGGGTTACTAGTTTGCAATAAAAGCCCAAGTTAAACAAAACTTTACAATTTTACCCCTCACTTGAAAATTTTGACGATTTTGCCCCCAGGACCAAAAATAATCTTTTTAAACCATTAGTTTTCATTTTTCACGAGGATCAAATTCTCTCAAAGTACCATACCCTAAATATTTTTGTAAAATGACGTTTTTGCCCCAAATTTTTTTTTTCAACTTTAACAAACATTGCAAAATTTATATCTCACCAATGGAAGTGATTTTCAATGAACGGCTCACGATTTTTTATAGTTTCGTCGATATCTATAACTTTTAAGTTTTGACTTTTTCAAAATTCCTACTAAAAACGGGAGTTTTTGGCCTTTTTTCAATTCTGCCGAGAATAGGGATTTTTTTTGCAATTTAGTCTCTAGGGTAATTTTTGCAAAAGTTCATCTAAAATAGCATTCCAACTGTTGTTCACACAATTTCAAGATCCTCTCAAACAAATTTTCATGCTAATTCATAACTCCTTTTAAAACCACTTCAAAGTTTACAAAACCATCATTTTTGCGCCAAATGCCAATTTTTCACCTTCAACCCAAATTTCAACCACAAACCATGGAATTAATAAAAACAAACTACAACTTACATAAAGGATCAAGTCTTTTTGAAACAACAAAACCAAAGCAAAAATCAAATAAACTTTAAATTTGAAAAAAAATGAACTTACTAAAATAAAAATTTGTGATCCTTAAGCTTTCAAGGGCTTCTTTGCAATATCCTATACATATTTTACATGAGCAAATCTTAGATCAAATTTCCCCCCTTAACCAAGAAACACCCTAGGTAAACTTGAGAAAAAGATTAGATTTTTACCTTAAAAACTTGTAAAACCTTGATCTTTGAAGCTTGAAACTTGGTTAGAAAAGGTTTTGTGAGAATTTTGATTTGAGAAAATTTTTGAGAGGGAGGGCTTGGAGTTGCCGAACATAAGGGGAAGGAAATGAGAAAAAAATTTTGTGAATTAAGTCTTTCAACAAGACTTATCTAATAAGGAATATTTTTTTAAAAGGTGGTGAGTCATATATTTCATAATTTAGGGTAAATGGGTGGCTTTAGGTGATTGGGCCACTTTTCATGGTATGGTGGCCCAATAAAAACTCATAGGTTGTTCACTTGGTGGGCCCTTGAAATCTCGCACAGTATAATTTTTCACCATGCAATATTTTTCTTATACTGCTGGAGTGACCCCATTCAAAAACATATTCTTATACTGTATAGAATATCCTATCTATTCTTTAGTCCATTTTTGGAGTTAAAACACTGCATTTTCTGTATCTGTGTTTTTACCTTAGCGGTGTACTTACACTAAGTAAAATCCCTTTTTCGTAGTTTTAGGGTTTTGGCATACTTTTTTACTTTATTTTGATCTTAATCACCCCTTAATTTATACCACAATATTATAATTAATTGTGATATAAAATTCGTTTTATGGATATTATTTACAAATTTTGGAGCTTTTAAGCTCATAAAATCTGTATTTAGTAATATCCAACATCGTATCAAGTTTATCGTAAAATTTTCTACTAATATTGTTTATTATACATTATCGTAATTTTTACAAAAAATACGATTTATAAGGGTAAATTCATTAATTAAATCTAATTAAATATTAGATTTTATTAATACATTTCCCTCGGTCATTACACTTAACAGTTGTTATGACTTCTATTGCAACTTAAGTTGAGACATTGCTCAACATTTAACTTTAAAACTATTTCAAATCATTTCTTAAAACTTAGTAAGAAACATTAACTGAATTATAGCTTAAAACTTAACTTTATAATTATATAAAGTATTTCGTAAAATATATCTTAAAACTTTGAAAACATTTATTAAAACTTTGAAAACACTAAATCAAATAGTGAAAAAACATTTTCTTTCAGAGTGGAAACATAATGTAGTGGTATTTATACCTAAATCTTTACATCTGTCCTCTGCAATACCGAGCTCCTCAAACAGGTCCTACTGGTCACCTGTAGGACGACCTACAATATGAAGAAACTTTTAATGAGCTTTCACTCAGTAAGTTCCAACATAATCTTACAAATTATTTTAACTTGCTTTATAAGCTTTTCACATAAAACCTTTTTCTTAAAACATTTTTCAGAAAACATTTCTTAAACGTTTTTCCTTCAAATGCCCTTTATAAACCTTTTTTTGTAAACATAAAAATGTTTTTCATAAACATTTATTGTAAAACATTTTTCAAAATGTTTTTCATAATCACTTCCTAACAAGGAATACAAGCAAATTTATAATACATGATTCCATTTATGCTCAATTATAAACTTCCATTTATGAGCTTTTTATTATTATCATTCCTAAATTTTTTGAACTATAAGCCCAAGTGTACGTACCAACATCATTAATCATGAGATCATAAACATGATGCTTCTATTGTAGAAGACTCGAGACCATCAAACACCGAGGTCATAACTTTAACTTTACTTTGAGTACCTTACAACAAGGAGGCTGGTAGGACACTCACTTATCATCTTTGCTTTACCTTCTTATTAACTTAGTGAGTATAACAAATGCTTACACATCTAGTGCTATAACTTAGCATTTAAACATTTAGCATGGCAATGCAAACATGTTGCATAACATGACTTAAACTTTAAATCATATTGTATAACACATGCAATCCTACTTTAAATATATTGAAAATCATAACTTGAACTTTTAAAAATGTTATGCATATCAAATGCAAATATACTTTAAACATAACAATTGTAAATTCATTGCAAATCTTGTTTTGAACTTTAAACTTTATGCATATCAAATGCAATCATGCTTTAAACATAATAGTTAAAGTAAATTGCAAATCTTGATTTAAACTTTAAAACTTTTTACATAAAAAAATGTAAACATACTTTAAAAACAACTTGCATAACACTTGCAAACACATTTGCGACATATATATAAGCATTTGAAAATTATTAACTTCATGTTGTATGTGAGATTTGAACTAACCTGGACTTAGCTCTAATGTTCCCGTCTCATTCCTTTTCTTTTCATTAGTCAGCTTTTGTGTCCTGATTAAATGACACTCAACTTATTAGCTAACTTTTCATATCACTTATCTACTTGATTGATAACATAACTTAATCATTAATCGTTCATTCCTTTTTACTTAACTTGTATAATATCAGTTTTCTTTCTTTTACTTTGCTTTGTAACCCACCAAGGTTGCCTTTCTCTTTACTTAACTCCGTAACCCATCAGGTATCACTCTTTTTACTTAACTCTATAACCCATCGGTTACCTTTTTTCTTTACTTAACTTTGTAACTCACTAGATTTCCTTTCTTTTACTTAAACATTCCTTATTAAATTTCCCTTCTCATGTAATGATTTCGTTACTTAATGTATTACAAAACATTTTTCGTCTAATTAAGAGCATTTTGCTAATTTGGAGTGTTCAACTCTGTTTTAGTGGTTTCTTAAAAAATGACAATTTTACCCTTAACGGGTTTTTCGTAAAGTTCGTAACTTATTAAACTATTTTCTTAACTTTTTCTCTCATTTTTTACATATTATGGAAAAATTCTTGCTAAGGAGTGTTTTCAAACATTGGGTGTTTCGAGTCCGTTTTGGCTTTTTTGTAAAATGATCATTTTGCCCTTGACGGGTTTTAGAAAACTTTCGAAACCAGTTTTTCAAACATCATACATTTCTTTATTAGATTAAACTCTTAATCTTTAAAAACATAAACCTTGTAGTTACACACTGCCCATAGAAAATGCAGGAACCCAATGTTCCTTGGTGAAAACCTAGTTTCACACAATTTTACGTTTTTGCCCCGAAACACAAAAATTTTGACATTTTTACCCTCTGGATCAAAAACTACCACTTTGTATCAAAGCGTTCAGTTTTTTGCAAGGTTCCATGGTCAAATTCAAATAATTTCATACCATTTTTATTTCATAAAATTTTGTACTAAAAATTTCATAAAACTCATAACTCCTTAACTGAGTAGAATTTTGACAAAGTATTCATGTTATCTTAATAGTTTCGATGAGTTCTACAACTTTCATGTTTTGAATTTCCTTAAATTCCAATGTTAAGATGGACTTTTTGGCTAATTTTTAAATCTGCTGAACTTTTGTGAAACTTTATAATTTAGTCCTTTTGAAATTTTATGAAACTTTGTTCACAAAAGTTATTTCCCTCACTGTTTTGGTAGATTCCAGTCTTACTTAGAACATAATTTTGCCTCTAAGGCCCTCAAAGCCCTATGCCTTTGAAAACTAGTTAAACTTTACAAAGTTTAACAACTTTTTTTACTTTTAACCACAAAGCCCTTACATTCTTTCTTTCTATCCTCATCATCATCAATATAAAACATAAAACAATCATGCCATAATGTCCATCTTATATGCCATAGACCAAAACATACATCAAACACTTGGTATTTATATTTATAACACAAACTTTCAAGTATAAAGTTTAGAATTTTACCCAAACTTCAACAAGCTTTTTGATACTTATTTGCTAAGCTCAAAACTTTAAGCTTGACTCTTACCTTAGAACTTCCTCCTTGTATTTACTCTACTTTAAATCATAACTTGGAGGCTTGAATTCCATCAAAATTTCTTGAGAGAATTCCATGGGAGGGGGCAGTTTCCATTGGGAGGAAAATGGAGCATTTTTTTTTTTTTTTGTTCTTATTGCACGAAACATATGATAAAACACCACTTGATTTTTTCCTAAATTTGATTACTCAACATCATGAGTCATCACTAACATCATTTGTGATAAAAAGGTGGCTTAACTTGGCAATGTGTAGTCAAGCCACCCAGGGGGTATTTTGGTAATTTTTCATCAAATTTGATGACTTACAAAAATTAGTCATTACTTGACGTCATCTTTGTTAAAAAGTTGGGGTAATTTTGGCATGGTGGGATTGGACCATATCAAGGAGGTGTGATGGCAATTTATCATTCATTTGGGTGTCCCATGATAGGTCCTATATTTTTACACGGTATAAATTGATACTGATATTATTTTTCCTATACTGTCGGTATTTCTTTCTATACAATTCATGAGGTCTCATAACTTTACATCCACTACATAATATAATCCCTATACTATTTAACTTTAAACAGTCTAATTTCTGTACTGCTTATCTTTAAACAATCTAATTCCTACACTGTATTACTTTTACAGTATAATTGTCATACTACATATTTTTATCAGTGTTCTTCATTACGTTATATTATTCTAATATTGCATAATTCTTTATATTATTATACAGTATTTTTCTTAAACTGTATTTTTATCTTAACATAATCCTTAACTTATTGCATTTTTAATATACTAAAACTGCTCGGGTGTCACAATATGAAATTTTAAAAAATGTTAAAATAAAGACAACAAAACAAGACATATCTCTCTCACCCAGTCTTTCTCGATATGGGGTGAAGGGCAACGACAGTGGTGTGAACCGAGGAAAGGGGCGAGGGCCGTAGAGGCGAGGTTGTTAGGGCAAGGGCACGAAGCATAGAGGAGAGAGGCGTGATGAACTAGTATGCTCGAGGGAGGAATCTCGGAGGAAAAGGGTAAATGACAAGGCCATTCGGAGGAAAGAGCCATGACTGCTCCAGGGAGCTGGACGCCCACAAGAGGCTGGGCGAGGGCGAGGGGCGAGGGGCCAAGTGTAATGCTTGGACTAGGGTTGGGGACTAGTGGGGAAGTAAAGTTAGGGTTTTTTTTTTCATTTAATTACAAATTGAATAGGGTATATTTTGGTCAATTTCACCTTTGAAATTAACAAAAAGTAAGTTCAAGAGGTGTTAATGTAATTAGTTTTGATCAAGAGAATGTATCTATTATTATTTAGACAAAACACAAAAAATATGAGTGGAATTAATCATAAAATATTTGTTGAGTAATGTTAGTCGTTTTTCAAGATCGTCTAAATGAATTGTTTACTATTAATATTTTTCATCAGATGACATAGATTGGACAACAAATCATAAACTGGCAAATGGCAAAAGCAATTGGAAATGGCAGAAGATCGAACCCCCTACATCCCGCATGGAAAGCGAGCGCTTTTCCCTTTGAGGCACATACCCTTACCTTTAAGGTTTCACATTAAAAAATTAATTAATGTAATTTTGCGTGGATATGCCACGCCTGAAACACTATCTCGATCCTTACTTTTTCTTGCTTTGCTTTTCTTATATACAAATAAACCTGTCCAAGCCATAATATACTATAATTTATTGCATATGATTTTGTTTTTGAACAAATAATGTGTTCATTAAGCCCTCAGTACCAATGATGATCAATGTTCACAACACCCGATCGAGGTATTAACTTGTTTCTAGTTCTCAGTCATTAAATATATATGTATCGTAAAGACAACCAAAATTGAGGTAGCTTTTCGAGTGTTGCTATAAAAAAAATCTCTAATAAGACTGCTTGTACAGTGTTTAGATTTTATATAATTAGCTTATACGAAGTGTTTTGGGAAGTTAGTTTCAACCAATAATTTGATCCTAAAATACTGTAAGATTTTAAATTTTTTACACCTAAAACTTTTTAATTTGAATAGTTACGGACAGCCTTAATATATAGTTTCCATCCTACTACTGCCTTATATCTATATGATTATATGTGTCGTTATTCCCTAGCTATATACCTTCCAAATGTTGGTCATCATGCATGAGGAAACTGATATTGCTAGCTAAAACACTCATAGACTCGTCTTCCACTTCAAGATGCATTCTATATATATTTTTCATTTTTTAAAAAAAAGAAAAAAAATTGGGAGTAAAAACTGCTTGCTAGCTAAAGTTAACTGCAAATGATCTGACCGCAAAGAAACATGCCTTGATCTCCATCAAAAACATAAACATCATATACTTTAAACCGAAAACGATAATAATCACGAAGAGTTGAACTAAGTTATTTGTCTATTGATATATATGTGTCACAACATTCATATTAATTTCTTAGTTCGTAACAACACCAAATTACATACTATCATGTTTATATATATATATACATATATATATATACACACACAATGGAAAGTTAGACAATGTCAAGTATTTTTATTCAAGGCTTTGCTATCACCGGCTATTAAATTATATGAACAATTTTGATTCAGCGTTATACATACGGGCCAAATCTTAACTAAGGCAAAAAGTACTAAACATTTTACAAAGTTCAACATATAAATTTCCTTTTGCTTTCCAAAATAAACAAGCTTTTCCATGCCCTAACAAAAACCCCATCAACTGGTCTGCTCTCTAGTGCCATCGCCAGGAGACGAATTCGGAGATAAGAACATCAAGTTCCCCGCTGTCTGAGAATTAGACGGCGGAGGGGTTTTGTTTAGAAACGTCGACGCGCATCCGCTGTTTGCTTTCGCCACTTGCAAGAATGAAGCACTACCACTCACCTGAAACTGCTGTTGATGAACCACATTATTGTTATTAACACTATTGTTATGATCTCCACCACTCCGAATGACATTACTTCCTTGTCCTCTGCTGCCGCCACTGATGATCGAGGTGATCGCTGCCGCCAAAGCCGACTGGAAAGTGGGGTCCACTGTGATGGCTTTGGTAGCAGCCGCAATGGTACTGTCCTGTAGTGACTGTCCTTGAACGGTACTAGGGCTTCCTTTTTGCATGGAGTTATGATTATTATAAAAATTGGCATTGTTGTTACTTGCATGCAACGACGTCGTTTGTCCCCCGAGGCTAGCCAGAGTTTCTATTTGGCTCTTCAAATTGTAGAGCTGAGCAGTAGTACTACTACTATTTGATCCATAATTGAGGAAGCCATTGTTAATATTGTTGTTCCAAGACATGTTATTATTGTTTGTGTTGGAATCGGAAGACCTAAAACTGAGACTTGTGGAAGGGTACAAGGTGGTAATATTATGATGAGGGTAGTTTGGTAATATTGAAGATGATGATGAATTAGAAGAGAATTTGCTGAGAAAAGGAGATGCTGAAGAGGAATTAGATGATGGGGTTGAAGCAGTTAGGTCTAGGGTGATGGTTGGGTGAGAAGACGAGAAGGTTGAGTAGGATGAATATGGTGATGGTGATGAGTAGACTTGTTTGTTGCTGATCCATTTCGAGGTGTCCAAGGTACTAAACCTGTGGAGCTCGGCGGGTGGGGGACGGGTGCCGGAGGAGTTTGATGAGCCAGAGAGAAGCATTGAGGCGGCTGCGGAGGTGGTGGAAGCCATTGCCATGGCGGAGACGGGAAGTGGGTGGTTGTGAGTTCCTTCGTAGGTGGTGATTAGGATGGACATGTCGTTAGCACATCTTTGTACCTGAAATTACATATAGTAACTACATAAAAAAAGGGTATAATTTTAAGATTTTGCTATAAATTTTAATAAAGATTTTGATAGTTTAAAATTATGCTCTATTAATAGAATATTTTTCGTATCTTATTTGTATTTTAGAGTCACATCTTAAATACAATAAATTTTCTTTAGTTTTATTTGAGAGAACTAATTGTAATAAAAAAAATCTTCATTAATAGGGTGTTTGAAATGGTGATGGGAACCATTGGTTATAACCATTTTTACTATAGCATGTAAGAGCTTTATACTGTAACAATTTTTTTTATTGTTGCTGTAGCATATGAGAGCTTTATACTGTTTATAACTAAAAAAGTGGTGGAAAGCACAGTTCCCACCACCCTTCCAAACACCAAGTAAAATTAAACTTTTTGGCAAATATGCATTGAATTCTGCAATCAATATATATGCCTCGCACTTTATTTAAGTTTTTGATTGTTTCACAAGTTTAAATCAATAGGTTTTGGTTTATTTCTATGTTTTGTCTCATTAAAATTTAAACAAATTTATGTTTGTAATTTTAAACTTTTTGTTGAAACTTATGAACAAAATACTCCAATTTTAATTTAGGTGAAATAGTACATGAGAACTTGGTACAAAAAACTTTCAATTACTTGTTTTCGTACTGGGCATGATGGTGCGACAGTGCAACGATAGTATGCTCGAGGGCATGGGTTTGCTTTTGCAATCTTCTGACCATATTTCCTCCATTGACATCCATCATTCATCTGTATGTCAAAAGTAAAAAAAATGTTAAAATTAATAACAGACTTAAACATTATAGTTGACACATGAATATATAATTATATATTGCTAAATAGTACTACTAATTGAATTAAATTTAAAACTAATAACGTTAACGGATGCGTTTTGCAATCCGTTCCAATTACATAATTAGAGCAAAAATATATATTACTGTATAAAGCTCTCATATGTTACAGAAAAATTGTCCTAATTTTTAATTCTAACTTTATTGACAAACACATTCAACGCTAACATTAGTACTACAAATGTTAATACTCACCGTTGGGGTATCACATCGAGCTGTGACACAAACCCTAGCTCTCTTAACTTGGTTTTGTTGTGAAACTTCATCTTCAGCACTTCTCTTTGGCTTCAAAACTGTGCCAGGTGGCCATGTCTCTCCGGCTTCTTCCTTTGGCTCTTCAAAGCTGCTCATGGCGCTAGAGTTTGACACCGCCGGTCCCCCTTGATCTGTTCCGCCCGATCTTGATGCTTCATTGTTGTCCTTGTAATTATTCAATCCCAAAGACAAGCCTTCTTTAAGTACTTGCTTCTCATTTTGCTCTAATAATTTCCCATCAGCAATATTGTTACTTGGAATTTTATTTTTCTCATCCTTGATTCTGGGATTGGCGGAAAAGCTTCCGAGACTAAGAGAAACAAGTTCGGTTTCTTTGATTTCGCGGTGATTGTTTGCTGAATTGTCAGCGGAATATTTCTTTACAGCTTGATCTTGTTGAACAATGTTGTTGAATTGCATTTGAAGGGCTTCGTAGTCCTTCATTATTCGACCCAAGCTCATTTTCAGCCTCTGATTTTCTTCTCTAACTTCACCCATTTCAGCTCTTGTAGATGCAAGCTGATCATGATCACTTTCCTATATCCACAAGATATGGGGAAAAAAAAAACTAATCAAAATTTTTTTCGTGCAATATGTAATTTATTTGTTTTTGAGGTCACGTGCAATATGAAAATGGGAATGAATATTTATTATTACGAAGAAGAAGAAGAAGAAGAAGAAGAAGAAGAAAAAGAAAAAATAGGGTTTTGGTTTACATCTATATATATATATATATATATATATATATATCATGTTGAAAAAAAATGATAAAAGAATGTGAAAAGCATGCAATGAAATTATGACAGAAAGGTTATAACCAAAGTCATAAGCCTGATGATCATCAATAATTAAATAACCGTGTGCAAGAGATAAAATTTTGACTCAATTAAAAGTCATGATCCGCCACTAATTAATCCGTCTTAATTATCAGCACACAAATATATAATCATTATCAAATTGTCCAATTTTGCTTGAACTTTTCTCATATGTAGATATTGATTGATGGACTATGTTTCTAGAAGGATATATACATGCATATTGGGACCATCGATTTGTAAGACTTGGTAATATTTCTCGTTTACCATTTTGAGGCTCACACTAGCTAGCTTCTAGATGTAATTCTTGGATTATTCGTATCTTGTACTAAAGAAGAAGACGAAGCATATGACTTTTTCAAAGAACAAGAGACGGAACAATAGTGAGTGAATATATAAATATATATGTCTATAGCAATTGATGGTATTATGTGATAAGAATTCAACATCATTAATTGTCATAAAATTTTTAGGTCAACTATTTATATCATTACGACCTTCAGGTCTATATTGAATGATTAATAATAACAATACCGATTAGAAATGTAATTATTGAAACCACAACATCATATATGTATACACATACTTCCATTCATCTCTTGTAACTGAATATAAATTAAAACCATGTGTATGCAAGAAATTAATAATGAAAATTATATTGTTGACTAATGATAGATATTAGAGTCATGGCGCAAGAAAAATTGTTTAGATATGAGTAAATATGATTAATCAGAATGTTAAATCGTAAATATGTCATGTTTAATGGAAAGAGAGCTAATCATGATCTTCAGAAATATATTTATTATAGCAAAATGAGTAATATATGATTTTTTTTCCTTTCTGATTTTTGGTTTTTACCTCTTTGCTGCAAGAAAGATCTTTTTGTTTAGGTGAAGATCGTTTTGTTTCCTCATTCTCCTCGCATTCATGTCTTGATTTTCCTATCTGCAGTAGATTTGTAAGATGTACGATTTTAGGACAAACATAACAAATACTTATCCATATATATATATATATATATATATATAATTGCATATGTGTGTGGTATGTGCATATACATATATATATGTGATGCGTGAAAGAAGGACTTTAATGTCATATTTAACTGTAAAATATTTTTCCATGTGAGGATCAAACACAAGATCTACCTCAGAAGAAATGATTTAACTTAAATTAATCAAAATATATGCTTATCCGTAAAGCTAGCTCTCTATTTAAATTAAATCTTCTCGATCTCTGCAAAATTAATCTTTCAATTATAATTAATTAAAAAGTCAACTTGAAATTTATATACAAACAAACATATATTGGAAATTACTGAACTCATAAAACGGCCAATTATTAATTTCCATGAAAAGTGTATCATCCAAGAAGCAAAGAACTTTATAGAAACAATAAAGAGATCGATTCGAGACTATATATTCACGTATATCTATATATATATATATATATATATGTAAGTATATGTTTATATATACCTTGAGAGCAAAGTCTTCTTTGCAACCTTCCTCTTCATCACCATCAGATTCAACCCTTTTCATCTCTTCCTTGACAACAAGAACTCCATGACCAGATCTTCTTAAAACGGCCTCCATATAAGCCTAGCTTTAACTAATTATTT
>CAMOHE010035997.1:0-29544 GCA_946598075.1 Artocarpus hirsutus
ATGCCTCCAACATACCGGCATGCATACCACTATTAAGATGTGGGTGTCACCCTTTGGCACATCAAAAGACACAAGTCAAGACAACGGGCCCACTAGTCTTCTCAAGATTAAGATGCAATACAAATGATTGTCTAAAGTGAATCGATTTGCTAAGACAAAATTATTAATCCAAATCAATTCACTTTATGTCCTGATCCAACACATCGTCACTGATGACAACGTGCCAATGTTTCTATTCATGGAGTCCACCTCTGATGGTCAAGACAAACCATCTCCCAATAGGGATATAGACAACATAACAATCTTTACATGAATAAAGCGCCCAACTTTATTCCCTCGATTGCGGATCTTATAATTTAGACCGTCACCTTAAGAATCGTGTCTTCTGCATAATCTGTCCATCATATGCCTAATACTTAAAGGTTTAGACCGATAGTCTTAGACTATTGTTTGCTTATCATATATTCAACAAATATGAACGTAAAGAGGACAAGATTTGGTATATAAATAAGAAATGATTTCTTTATTGATAACAATGTCTCCAAAAACTCATTATATTTTTACTCCTTAGGGCATATATGTCTAACATCAACTTGGTTGGCAGGCCAAATGGTCGTAGACTAGCAGGCTGAACTTCCAATTCGTTAGGTTGGCAACCGGGCAAAACATTTTTTTTTAAAAAGAAGGTTTTTGGTTCAATTTTTAATTTTTTTTGAGGCAGTTCTAAGGAGCATGAAATTTTATGATGACTAGAAAAATAAACCATTGATCTATGAGAGATTAAAAAAATGAAGATAGATGCTACATGAAGAAAGATATAACTTAAAGATACGAGATAAAGAATTGATAATATGTTTCGATTGATCTTTTGTAATATTTATTTTCTTTTCTCTAAGATGGAACCATCATGTTATGGCTATTTATTTATTATTTTGTTCATGGCTTTGCATGTTGCTTTGCTTGTCTACATTGTAATATGATTTGCTATATGTTGATAACATGCCATGTAGAATAGGAAGTGCCGCTCATTAAAAATTGTTCATGCTTGTTAACATAAAACCTTGACTTTTGAAATAATAAGTGCAAGAATGTTTTCGAAGAAAGGACCTATGGTCTTCATCGTTGGTCTATAGGTAGCTAATGGTGGTTCTGACCTCTAGGAAAGGATTTCATCATGCATCGGATTGGAGCTCCAAAGGGATAATTTATTTTAGCATGCTTTGTCATTGTAAACCCTCGGTGGCAATTATAAATTATGGATAAAATAGTTGAAGTGATTGTTATACACTTAAGATTAATTTTGTTATTAACCTCCCTTAGGAGCTCTATTAATGAAATTAATGGCTAAAAAAAATGATTATTAATATATGCTAGATCAGATGGGTCTTGGATGGCATATATTAATTGGAGGGGATTTGTATTCCTAATTGAATTTGGTAAGTCTTCCCTAAGCGGCTTGTTGGATTTTGAGTTGGGAATTATCGTTGTAAGGTTGTGATATTTTTAAGGTTTTGACATAAACACTATTATATGTTTACTTGTTTGTGTCATCTTATTAAACTATTGTGGAATGTTTGCTTATATTTAGTATATGAATCTTTATTGTTGATTAAAAATATCTAAAAATGCTTTATCATCAATACTCAATAAGAACATGTTAACTGGTGAGAATGATAATGATTAGCAATGGAACCTAAATACCGTCCTATCATTTGAGAAACTGAAATTTATGCTGACAACACTGTGTCGTCTCGAACCTACTAAGGATTCCACTAATGAGCAAATCCAAGCATATGATCGCTAGAAAGATGCTAATGATCATGCCCTCTGTTATGTTATGGCTAACATGAATGATGTGCTACAGGCTTAACATGAAGAGTATGAGGCTGTAAAGTAGATCTTTGATAATCTTGAAGACATGTTTAGAGGCCAAGCCTTAAAAGATAAATATAAACTAAAGATATATCTAATTTGCCCTAGTATATGTGATGTGAATTTATATAGGGATTCCAAAGAAAGTCCTTTGAACAACAAGGGGCTTTTTGAAAACTCTTAAACTACAAACAAAGGCCAAGAACTCCTATAAAGGAGCATATGATGTTGGTCATGGGTTACCTTGTTGAGGCTCAAACGCATGGAGCTGAATCGATGTTGAGTCACAAATGACTATGGTCTTTAAGACTCTATCAAAGGAGTTCATCCCATTTAGAGTTTCATACAACTTGAACAATAGACCTGATGTGACCTTGACTCAATTGTTGAAGCAGCTATAGGAGTTTGCAAATCTGATCAGGGAACTCTTGCTGGTGGTGAGGCAAACTTAGCTGCTGCATCTGGTTTCAATCCTAACCTGGAGAATGGAAAGAAGCAGAGGGCTAAGAACAAGAAATCTTTTATTCTGACGAATGATAAGAATAAGAAGAAGAAAAAAAAGAACCCAAAGAAGCAAAATGCTTGTTCTATGGGTGAGTTGAGCACATCAAGAAGAATTATAAGGACTTCTTTTCTCGAGGAGGCAAGTGTGAACTTTTGGCTATTGAAACTTGTTTAGTTAAGGAATCAAATGACACTTGGAACATAGATTCTGGAGCAACTAATAATGTTTGCATTTCTCTACAAAGGTTCAAGGAAACAAGAAGTCTACTACATGAGGACTTCACGTTACTGATGCGTGATACATCCTTGGCGCTGGCTGAAGTAATGGAAGACATCCATCTTTACTTTGATAATTATAGGATTTTAATTTTGAAAGATTGTTTTTATGTTCCTAGACTTAAAAGAAATTTAATATCTATAGATTGTTTATTTAAAGACTCTTATTAAGTATCTTTTAATAATAAAGTGGTGATTCGTAAAAACAAATCTTTTATCTATGATGGATGTATGCAAAACAATTTCTATTTTACCAAACCTAAGATGGACATACTACTTAACACTAGGTTAATGATAATAACTCTAAAAGACTTAAAACTTCTCACTCTAATAAGACTTATCTTTAGCATTTACGATTAGGACCTTTAAGTCACTTAGAGGTGGAATCTATACCTCAACGTGAATCTTGTTTGGAGGGCAAAATGACCAAAAGACCATTTAGGTCTATGGGCAATAAGGCCAAAGGGGTTCTAGAACTTGTGCATAGTGATGTTTGTGGTCTTATGAACATCAAGGCAAGTAGAGGCTATGAGTAGTTCGTTATTTTTATCTATGATTACTCAAGATATGGGTATGTATACCTAATGCATTAGAAAAGCAAAACTTCTAACAAATTCAGGGAGTTTTGGACTACAGTAGAAAAGCAATAGGTAAACCCGTAAAGGCATTTTGTCCTGGTCGAGGTGGTAAATACCTCTTCGACAGGTTTTGGGGACACTTATTAGAGAATGGGATCTTATCCCATTTGACTGCCATATTTGCATATGGGGATGTCTAGGTCATGTCTTGTATAAGGAAGCAAACAAGTTTGAAGCAGGTTTGAAAATTTATGTATTTGTAGGATATCCAAAAGGGACTAAAGGGGGGTTATTTCTATAACTCAAAAGAAAATAAATTTGTGGTCTCAACAAATGCAACATTCCTTAAGAAAAGTTACATAAACGACTTAAGCCTCGAAGTAAGGTCGTACTCAAGGAGTTGGCGAGTGATTCAATCACTTTAGGGGTTTTTGTTGAAACCAATCCAATCAACATAGAAAAATTGACTAAACAGTAACCTAAAGGGCTTTGGCATAGTGGAAGGATCAGGCTTCAACTCGATAGGTACATTTTCAATGGTAAAGCCTACTTGGCTAAACCGGTTGAATAGGGATCTTTACACTTATACAGAGGCTGCAGAGGATGTTGATTCAGAGCTTTAGATAGAAGCCATGAATAGTGAGATGAAGTCTATGGAGAATAATCAAGTCTAGAAACTTGAAGATCTTCTCAAAGGGATAAAACCCATAGGGTGTAAGTGGACCTAGAAGAGAAAGAAAGGAGCAAATGGGAAATTTGAAACCTATAAGGCTAGACTAGTAACTAAGGGATACAAGCCAAAAGAAGGAATCAATTACAAGGAACCTTTTCGCCTATGGCCATGTTTAAGTCCATTTGTTTTTTCTTATCCATTGTTGTCACTCTCGACTATAAGATTTGACAAATGGATGTCAAGACAGCCTTTTTGAATGGCTATCTTGATGAGTCAATATATATGATGTAGCCAGAAGGGTTCAAGGTTAAGGGTCAAGAGGGTAAGATCTTTAAACTGCTAAAGTTAATTTATGGACTTAAGCAGGCTTCCCATTCTTGGAACATAAGATTTGATCAGGTGATCAAGACTTATGAGTTCACACAAAATGTGGACAAACAATGTGTTTACAAATACATTAAGGATAGGAAGGCGGTTTTTTTATTGCTCTACATACATGACATTTTGTTAATTAGAAATGACATTAAGGCATTGTCATCGGTCAAATTATGGTTGACCAACAGTTTGACATGAAAGACTTAGGTAAAGCTAATTATGTTCTTGATACCTAGATCTTTTGTGATAGGAAGAACAAAATAATAGTAGCTTTATCCTAAGCTGCATACATAGATAAAATTCTAGAAAAGTATGCAATGTAGAATTCCAAGAAAGTAGGAAAACATCTAAGTCTAGAATTATTCTTTTTAAGAAAGACTCACCAAAGTCTGATGAAGAAAGAAAATACATGAAGAAGGTGCCTTATGTTTTGGTAGTGGGTAGTCTCATGTATGCTATGCTTTGTACATGACCAGACATTTGTTATGTGGTCAGAATAGTAAGTCGATTTTAGTTGAATCTAGAACTAAACCACTGGGTTACAGTCAAGCATATTTTCAAGTACCTAAGAAGGATTCGAGGGTACATACTTATGTATTCTGGTGAGGATCTAAGACCTCTTGGATTGATTGATTTGGATTTTCAATCCTATCTGGATTTGAAAAGATCGACTTCTAGTTCTGTATTTGCTTTAGGTGGCAGTGTCCTTGTTTGGAGAAGTGTCAAGCAAGATTGTACTTTAGATTCAATTATAGAGGTTGAGTATGTTGCAACTAGTGATACTTTGAAAGAAGTAGTGTGGCTATGCCAGTTCGTTGAGGATCTTAAGGTAGTTCTTGGTAAGGATAAGGTAATATCGCTGCATTGTGAAAACACTGTAGTGATAGCTAATGCTAAAGAACAAAGGTTTCACAAGAAGAGTAAGTATCATCGAAAGTATCATGTGATAAAAGACTTCATTGAGGCTGGGCATATTGCAGACACTAACTAAAGTATCATTGATCCTTTAACAAAGACACTAACTACAAGAATTTTTAAGAAGCATATAGAGGCTATGGGGATATGAGATATGTCATATTTACTCAGTTAGTGCAAATGGGAGATTGTTAGACATAGTGCCCTAAGGAGTAAAATGTGATAATATATTTTTAAAGACATTTTATCAATAAAGAGTTTATTTATTATTCATATACCAAATGTTGTCCTCTTTATATTTATTTTTATTGAATGTATAATAAGCAAACAAAATTCTAAGATTGTTAGTCTAAATCTTTAAGAATCATGCATATGATGGACAAATTACATGAAAGACATGATTCTTAAAGGTGATAGCCTAAATCATAAAATCTGCAATTGAGGAAATAGAGTTAGGCACTTTATTTGTACTAAGATTGTTATGTTGTCTGCATTCCTAATGAGAGATGGCTAGTCTTGATCATCGGAGTGGAACTCCATAAATAAAAACATTGATGCATTATCATAGGTGACGATGTATTGGATCAGGACATAAAAGTTAAATTCATTTGGCTAATAATTTTGTTTATACAAATCAATTCTCTTTAGACAATCATATGTGTTATGTTTAATCCTGAAATAACTAATGGGCCTGTTATCTTGACTTATGTCTTTTGATGTGTTAGACATGTATGCCCTAAGGAATAAAAATCTAACATGTTTTTGGAGATATTTTTATCAATAAAGAATTTATTTATTATTCATATACCAAATCGCTGTCCGCTTTATGTTCATATTTGTTGGATGTATTATAAGCAAACAAAAGTCTGAGACTATTGGTTTAAACCTTTAGAATTAGGCATATGATGGACAGATTTTACAAAAGACATGAGTCTAAAGGTGACAGTCTAAATCATAAGATTAGCAATCAAGGGAATAAAGTTGGATGCTTTATTCATGCAAACATTGTTATGTTGTCTATATCCCTAACGGAAGATGGTTTGTCTTGGCCATCGAAGGAGGACTCCGTAAATAAAAACATTGGTGCATTGTCATAAGTGACAATGCATTGGATTGAGATATAAAGTGTAATTGATTTAGATTAATAATTTTGTCTCAACAAATCAATTCACTTTAGACAATCATATGTGTTGTAT
Source organism: Artocarpus hirsutus (assembly GCA_946598075.1). Classification (NCBI taxonomy): domain Eukaryota; kingdom Viridiplantae; phylum Streptophyta; class Magnoliopsida; order Rosales; family Moraceae; genus Artocarpus; species Artocarpus hirsutus. Next base: position 6,390 of record CAMOHE010035997.1, read on the forward strand.
TTTAATCCTGAGATGAATAGTGGGCCTGTTATCTTGACTTATGTCTTTTGATATGCCTAATGGTGACATCCATATTTTATGATGGTACACATGCTAGTACATTGGAGACATGATCTTGATAGCATAGACTTGTTATTCATAGATACAGAATCTATAACTCCTCTTTAGGAGTCGATGATATCCTCTTATATGTATTATCTTGTAATTGAAAAACTAGAGCGCTCAACTATTTGGCTACATAGCTGTAACTAAATCATATAATGTCCTTTAATGGTAAGTTTTTTGATGGTTAGATAATGAAATATAAGAGAAAAATAATTGAGAAGGTAAGACATAATTTATCCTTAAGCAGATTATGGATAATCATAAGGGGACACAACACATTATGATATGTCCTGGAGACTTAGCTATTTGGGCTTTGTAATTCTATATATTTCGAGAGTGCAGCTCTAAGCTTTTAGTGGAGTAGCATATTAATTAATAATTATGAAATATATATCTGAGATATAAAGTTTCATAATTATCAAAAGCTTAAACTATATAGTTCCATCAAGTCCCCTTTGCTAGCTCATAACAAATCATGCAACGATTTGGTGTGCTTTTTTAACAAATTGGTGACTTATGTTAAATTATTTGATTAGCTAAAATTCGATAGCATTAGATAATTCAAGTCTGTTTATTGGTTGAATTAATCTTGTGAAAAATTAATTTAAGCTAAACTTGTTGAATTAATAGCAATGTTTATTTTCTAAGCGATTATCTAGATGAAGTTGTTTTAATCAAATAACTTCTCTATTAGGTTATTTGAATTAAAACTAAGGCTTTATCTTAAGAATCTTGGTTGAGAAATAAAAGACTTGCAAGGATCATTTATCGTAAGTTCAGCAAAGTTTGGCTTGTTGATGGAGTAAGTTCGACAGGCCGATCTTTCAATTCAGCCTATCGACCAAACAATAATTTGATCACATGTTTTTACATGATTTTATTAGATGTTGATCCATATTCAAATTTTTTGAGGCCTTTTTTGATAAGGACTAACCCCTAGGCATAACCTCTATAAATAGGGAGTGAAACTCATAAGTTATAAAGATCAATTGAGAAATCTAGAGTGGGCACTTTGTCTGTGATTCTCTAAAACTCCCTTGAGAGCTATTGTTCACAAATCATGAACCTTAGTTTTGGGTTTTCTCAATTGGTTGGAAAGATAGTCACTGGGGAAAAACTGTATGATGTACGCCTGCACACACTCTGATCGTGGATAGAGAATAAGAAGACTAGTTAATTGAGGCTCTTCTAGAACGTTCTTTTCTTCACAGATTATGGGAGCATTTTGGCAAACAAGGTTTGTAAGATCTGGTTAATTTATGCATGTAGCATGTCAAAATTGTGTTTTGAAAAATACTTTGGTATAAAATTTTAAAATTTTCACTACGTACTATTTTTCCAACATGATCTAGCAAAGGGTGACATCCTGACTTAATGATGGTATGCATACTAGTACATTGGAGGTATGACTCTTGATTGACGTAGACTTGTTATTCATAGATATGGAATCCATAGCTCTTTTTGTAGAGCTAATGATATTCTCTTATATGCATTATCCTATAATTGAAAGACTGGAGCGCTCAACTATTTGGATGCATAGGTGTAACTGAATGGTATATTGTCTATGGATAGTAAGTATTCCAATGGTATGATGATGGAACGTAAGATAAAAATAATTGAGAAGGTAAAACAGAATTTATCCTTAAGTCGATTATAAATATCCTATAGGGATATGACATATTATGATATGTCATGGACGGTTGGCTTATTAAACCTTTGTAATTTTATATAGTTTAAAAGTGTAGTTCTAAGCTTTTAGTGGAGTAACGTTAAAGTTGATAATTATAAAATATATAACTAGGATGTTATATTTTATAATTATAGGAGCTTGAAATATATATATCTGTCGGGTCCTATTTGCTAGCTCAAAATAAAGCCTGTAATGATATGGTGTGTTTTTCCTACATATTCGTGACTTATGTTAAATTATTAGATTGACTAAAATTTGAGTTACTTGGATTTAATAATTTATGTTAGTTTATCAGTTGAATTAATCTTGCAAATTAATTCAATATAAACAAGTATTTGGATAATATTTTATTTCCTATGGGATTATTAGGATATGATTATTTTAATTAGATAACTTCTTAATTGGGTTATTTGAATTAAAACTGAGGCTCTATTTAAGATTCTTAGGTGGAAAATAACATATTCTCAAGGATCAAGATTATTGTAAGTTTGGCAGGTCGGTGAGAAACTTTGGCCTACCGATGGAATAAGTTTGACAAGCTGATCTCCCAAATAAGCTTTTGCCGATCGTGCGATAATCTATATACACATTTTTGACGTATTTTTCATCAAAAGTTGATCCAAACTAGAATTTTGGAGCCTTATGTGATAATGATTAACCCCAAGTCTGATCACTATAAATGGGGGGTGAGTTTTCTTAGTTATTCAAATTATTTGAAAAGCATAGAGTGAGTATTCTAGTGAGAGAAACTCTGAAACTCCCAAAGGGCTATTGTTCAACATTAAGAATCTTAGCTCTAAGTCTTTTCAAGTGGTTGGAAGGAGAGTCACTGGAGGAAAAGTTATACTACGTACCATCATCTGCACTCCGATCATGGATAGAAAAAAGTAAAGAAGATCAGTTAGTTTAGGCTATTCTAAAAAGTTCTTCAATACATAGATTTGGGCCTACTTCATTATACAAAAAAGGCCAGTAAGAGCTGCCATTAATTTATATATTTAGCATGTCAAACTTGTGTTTTGAAAAATACTCTGATTTAAAAGTTTTGAAATTCTATTGCATACTTGTTTTTCAACATTGCTATCAGTTGCATGAACTCTGTGTGAGGAATTATTCAATATACCAAGTGCACCACGTCATTAAGCTTATGTGGAGCATCCATTTAATAATGCTTGACCTTTAAACTGTTTTATCAATATTTTGTTTAATCATCTTTCTCTCTCCTAATCACAACTACTATAAATGCTCCACCAAAATCTCTCACAGTAATTGCTTTAAACATTAATAATATCTTAATACATTTTTTTTTCCACACTTGCATCAATTTAGGAAACTTAGAAAAAAAAGATGACAACTTGTTTAAATTTATTTCAACATACTTATATATGTATATATCATATATAAGAGGTACTTGAAATATTGAAAGAAAAAGATCGGATGTTACTAGAAATTGAACGGAAAGATGTCCACAGTCCGATACTTGAAGAAAGATTTGGTTTAAGCATAGATGGATATACTATATATTGTTTTGGTTTACTGAAAAGTGTATAAAACAGATATATTGTATATTAAATTGTATATTGTTATTAATGTTTTGTTGATATATTGTACAATAAAAAATCATTAATAATATTTGATCCGTTTTTTCCTTTCAATATCTCAAGTGCCTTTTATGTATGATATATATATATGTATATGTTGAAATAAATTAAAATAGGTTGTTAACATTTTTTTTGCTAAGTTGCATAAACTAATATCTTTTTTTGGAAGGATTCGTAAACTAATTTAAGTTTGGAAAAAAGATTTAAGATTATTAATGTTCAAAGGAATTAATATGGGAGACTTAGGTGGAGTATTTATTGTAATTGTCATTATAAAACAGAGGTAATTAAACAAAATAACTTTGATCATAAAATAGTCCAAATGTCAAGCATTTATTAAACATGTGTAGCACATAAGCATAATAACATAGTATATCTAGTCTATTGAATAATTCCTCACACTATATTACCTAATAAGGGGAAACAAATAATGTTTAGCATTGAATGATTAGAGCATTAAAACTTTAATTTAGTGTGGACTGCCAAATGTAGACATGTTAATAGTTGATAGTACTATTGCTTCAGATTGGAACTAACTTTAGCATATAATTGCATACACAATGACAGATTGAAAGCGACTCCAATTTGTAAATTATATACATCCAAATTGAGCAACTAAATCATTATAGTTATTATATACGGTACTACTTTAAACCTTAACATTTTAAAGATATGTTATGTATGGATAATTGGCTATTATTTTATCAATCTTGGTTTTGATCTGTGGATGTGTGTTTCTCCATTTTTTGCTTGCTAGCTGAAGCCAACTACTCTAGTTGGGCTGTTTCTTAGTTATAGAAAATCAGCACTATACATATGTAGATATTAAAGCGTATAAAGCTATACAACAACATATATATATATATATGCGCGCTATATATGTATAAATTGTTAGCAAAATATAGGAGGTACAACGAACAAGTACAATATAAAGGAAAGAATATTTCAACAAAATTAGAAATAAAATATTACAATGAAATTCAACCTTCAAAACGAATCCCAAATGGAACGAAAATGATGAAAATAACAGTTACGGACAAGGATTTAACGGACGTCTATCTCCCAAGATACAACAACAAACAGTAATACATTTAGTACAATCAAGCACTGCCACCGGCAAACTTGAAACAATAAAAAATTTTGCAAAATGTAGCCTGTGCAAAGCAAACTCAATGAACCCAGCCTTCGCATTGCTCAGGTCGTGCGTGCACACATAAAATATTATAATGAACAAGTATAATATAAAGGAAAGAATATTTCAATGAAATTAAAAATAAAAGATTACAACGAAATTCAACCTTCAAACTGAATCTCAAATGGACTGAAAATGACGAAAATGATAGTTGCACACGAGAATTCGATGCACCTCTGTCTTCCAAGATACAATGACAAACAACAATGCATTTAATACAATCAAGCACAGCCTTTGGCGAACTTGAAACAATAAAAATTTTTGCAAAACATAGTGCATTGCGAATGTCGTGCATGTAGACATTGAGCCCTGAACCCACTAGGGAATTTGCATGTGAAAGAGCCTTTTAGGTACAATATCTAACCTAAGCACAAAAGTGCAACTTATTAAACCATATCAAGCTTTAATGCTTAACTACTATGGAACTCCATATTTGGGCTTTTTCTAACAAAATGCAAATGTTAATGGGCACACTTTGAACATTAATTTCTCATTCACCCAATTATCATTTTGGGCATATAAATATATGATTTCGATCTTCTCATGACAGAGAACACAAATCCGCCAAAACCTATCACTTTTACAAAGTGGGTCACTAAAAATTAGGCCTCAAAATGGTTGTTAACCATTTTTTCCAACATATATGATATTGTAATTGAATTCTAACTGGATTATAATTAATTCAAAATGCATTAATGTAATAAAAGTAGCTCAAAGCTATCACATTACTTAATTAAAAAAGTGCTAATTAACTATAAATCACAAATATAGTCGTGTAAAAAACCTAACTAACTACATAACTATGTGTGTGCATACATATATGCACTATTTTCATGTGACTCTTTGTTGTAGTAATGTATAAAGATGTATCCCCATTAATGATAATATATAGTGATGTTCTTTAATTAATCAGATTTTTGTTTTAGATTTATAGGTAATTAATTAATAAGCGTTATTATTTGGAGGAGAAAACGTTGTTAATTTTGGTTTGTCTTAAAAAATATGAGATATATACCTAATTGTTTATGTCATTATACTTAAATCTAGAATGGATATTTAGGCTCTTCTTTTGTTTTGGTGTGAAGGGCTGCATTGACTTCCAGCTATATGTGTTTGTTTTTTTTGTAACAAGAAAGAAAAGAGTGACATACAATATCCCACTAGCTAGCAGTAGTACTAGAACGAAATAATTTGACATTTGAAGTAGACATCCACCAGCTTTGATCATAGTGTTTACTTGCATATGTAATAATTAGAATATTAGAATATTAGAGTTTTGTCCCTAATGAGGACTTCGATGCAAAATCAAGCTGTAATAATAGAAAACAAAAAGTAATTGCGATAAAATATTATACTAAAGACAACTTGATTCTCTCTTTACCCTTTCATCTATTGAAGGACAGCTTCTCTGGATCCAACACATACAGAAGTAGGGTGATCACGAACGTCTCATCTTTTTATGCTAGTCCGTGACGTACGTCAGCTTTGGCAATGTTCATGTCCAATTCTTTCTTTCACACACACACACACACACAACTAGAACGGTGGGAAAGAACAATTAGCATCATTAGAATCTAAGAAAACTAAGTTAGGACTATAGAGACTTCATCCAATTACCAAGCCCCTAACTCAGTTATTATTAATAAAAAATAAAAAATAAATAAAGTTTTAAACAATAAAAATAAGAGAACAAAGAAAGCGCCACCAAAAGACACGCAGGTGGAAAATAAAAATAATCGCGCATGGAAACGAGCAAAGCAAAATCTAGAAAAACGTATACCATTATCTCTTGAAAAGGATATAGGAATCGATCCCAAACCTTTCTAGCAATTCCAAATCAGCCTTGTAAAAACCCTTATAACCAAATTCAAGAGTAAAATGTGTTGAGCAATTAGGCATCTCCTAATTCTAAGGATCGCAAGAACGAATAATTGCATAAAAGAAATTGGAGAAAAGAAGAAAAGAGAGACACCAAATTTTTATATAGGTTCATCTAAATTCGAGACTACGTCCTATTTCTCCCGCTACAGATTCCACTATAATGAAAGAGACTATAGATTACAAGAGAAATTTATCACACACTCTCAAATAATATTTCCCAAATCTCTCTTTTATCTAGCACCCTTTGTGCAAATTTTTTCTCTCTCAACAACAGACCTCTCTTAAAAATTGTGACTCACTCAAAACAATCCCACTCACTATCAACTCTAGCCACCTTATGTCTATTTATACCCCCAAAGAAGAGAAAAACACTTCTATTTTAGAAAACCCTAGCAGTTTCCATTTTTTGGGCCTTTAAAAATTGATTACTACATAAAATATCATGCAATATAGTGCCATGGCATTGGCAAAAAATATCGCGCAATATAGTGCCTGTTGGTGCCACGACGCTCTTCTGCCAGCACAATAGCTTTGGTTTCCTGCCCATGGGCGCTGCTGTAACACCCCTTTACGGACGTCATAATAATTGTTACTTTCATCCCTGTTATCATTATTTATAAGATAAATCATTTAAATTTAATAACAATTTGATAAACATATCCCAAGATCCATGCATACAAACTTTTTTTAAAAATATTCCAAACATTTCAAATCCTCTTTTTTTTCATAGTTTATCAATGCCAAATTAACAAAACTGTAATTCAAATAAAATTTTAAAACAAACTTTAAAATCTGCCTAAACAGTTCGTAGACTGAACTTTTGCAAAATCAAAATAAATGTAAAACAAGTTTTTTTTACTTAATAGTGCATAAATTTAAGCATTCAAAGAAATAAAAACATAGTTTAGAAAAAATTATTCTTTCTTGGTGTTCTTCTATTTCCAATCCATCGTTTATAGTCCACACGCCCCTTCTAGCCCTCCACCTATTCCATGGTCCTCTTACCTTTATTTGCAACATGATTATAAACTAAGAAAGCAAAAGCATAGTAAATACACTTTCCTCTCTCACAACATAAAACATTTTATGATCATCTTTATGAAACATCATATTCATCATCATCAAAGTAGTAGTGCAGTTGGCACAGTTTCATATAGAACATATCTTTCACTACCATTATCCATATTAAAAACTTCATTCATTTTATCTTTGAGGGCCCAAGTGTTACACCATAAACATCATCATCGTAGGTGCGCCGTCATGAGAGGAGAGGGGTAGCTAATCCCAAACCAAACTTGACAAGTCCAACCTTTAGGATATCATAAACATAAATATAAACATAGGGTGTGCAAAACTTAATTAAGTGATACATATATATAGATATATTTTTAACATATCTCATCATTGAAACATTCGTTAAACTTTCTTGTTGCAACAAGAGTTTTTATGAGAAAACAACATGTAAACACAAACTTAAAAATTATCATAAAACATGCCCTCAAAACATTTTCATAAACTTTTATCATGTTGCAGGTGAGAATGTACTTATTTGACTTGCTTACTTAAACCTCATCTTAGAAGACGTTGCCACAGTCTCGATGTGCTCACTTCTTGGTGTGTTCATGGCATACATCAATATACAAATAAAAATAAATTTCATTCTTATGAAATCATCCAAAACCATATGACGTTATTCATACTTCCGTTTCAAGAATTACAAAAACACACATACACTTCACTAACTTATAAATATTCATGCAAAAACTACAATACTAATACTTGCCTGATCCTTATGTCTTCATAATTCAATGACTCACAATTCACACATAATTAAAGCATGAGACTCTAAAGGGACAAAGCTAACATATAAACATAATATCATGATTTTTGGTTGGTCATAAAAATTCCATTTGATAACCAAAACAAGTCATAAACTTCATAGCAAAAAATCTGCCAACAATAGTTAGGCAGTGAACAATCCTATCTAACATTCATATAATAAAATATCTATTTCACAAAATAATTCCACAAAAATCTTGCATGTAATAGACACCTAAAACTATAACATATCTAAAAATTAGCTTCAAGTAAATTTTCAACAATTCAAAACATGTATTAGAATTCAAAGACAAAATAAACTTTAAACACATAGGGCAGTGAACAAAGCATGTTCATCATAATCAAATAATTAAAATAAAATTCCTTTAACTCTAAAATTTTTATGACAACCTATAAACATCTCATACTATCATTGAACATCACTTTGTCATGCAATAACATTAAGAAACACAAAATCACAATTTATGAATTTAGGGCATAATTCCCATTAGTAGGTAGAATGACCTTTATTCACTTAAAAATTCATAATAATTTCATTTTAACTCTAATTTAGTTAAATCTAGTGGCATTAGAAACTAGACTAAAAAAAAAAGAATTTAAGATATTACATGCAAATTTTCACAATAATTTACATAAAGAAAAAGTACTTGAAATTCAGTCTAAATTTTGGATCAGTGTAAAACTATATAGCTTTTAGGGTCAATTTCAAAAAATCATAACTATTAAATGAAAACTCCAATTTAAGCGATTGAAAAGGCAAAAGAAAGGTTAAGATGTCAAGTATTTGAGAAAAATATAACTAGAGCAATACAGAATCAAAAATTACTGAAACATGATGGCTGTTGGGTGTTTATTTGAAAAGTAGGTTTAAGGAATCAAAAAAATTCAATTCCAATTTATAACCCAATAAAACCTCAATTAATATTGTAAACACATAATTAACATGATATTAATTAATAATAAAATATACCCATAAAGATCTACATAACAAAATATGAAAATATATAATATCTCCAATCTAGGGTTTAATGAGAAGTTAATCAAAACAACCAAATCATCAACTCTTTTCAATCACCAATTGACATAAAATACATACAATAAAAGAATCCATGTGATGATAGTAATAATTCTAAGACTAACACAATACACCAAAACATCAAATAATATACATCAATCATAAGAATTCAAAACCATGAAAACTTTAAAACATACCTTTAATTTCTATGTTTTTATCAACAAAGACAAATGCTTGCATACAAAATCTCTAAAAATAATTCTTTCTACTTTAGCTTGAAAGAAAAAATGAGTGATGAATTCTTTGATTGCAAAAATCTTAAAGAAAACAAAATTCTAAACTAGTGGCATGTGAGGTTTGGTTTAGAGAAGAAAAGAGAGCATAAAAGCATGGAGGAATATGAGAAAGATGGAGGCAAGAAAAAGGGATAAGAATAATATGTGTACTTGAAGCCATATATTTATAGGGATAAGAAATCCTAGTCCTAGTCTAATTAGGTTTTTCTTTTTTTAAATGAGTGAAATCCTAATCTAATTAGATTTCTTTTTTCCTCCCTTTTTTTCTTCTTTTTTTTTCCTTTTTGCATGAACATAAATGTATATACTTATTTAATATAATATAATGTATAATATAATATAATATAAATATATTATATTATATTATAAATAATAATATTAACATACGGTTATATATATATTGTAATATAATATATTATAATATTATATAATATAATATAATTATAATACAAAATTATTTATACACAACAATAATATTTACTCTATGACCCAAAAATAATATTACATATGTAATTGTCATGACATCATTAATATTATAAAAATAAGAAAATATACAACAACATTCATGTTATCATAAAGAATTTAACTTTAGGGCATACATAACTCTAGAGCATTATAAAGAATATAAATTTAGAGCAAATTGAAACTCTAAAAAAAAAAAGAATGAATGCTTTAAGCTTATCATCACTTTTGACATGAACATCTTGAGCACATTAATTCCACATGACCGTCACCTGTCATCATACTCAAAATAAAATGATCAGTAACATTATATCATAAAAAAATTACTTAATGTCGTTATATATCAATCATTAACCATTACATAACAAATGGCGGGTGTTTTAGCTGCGGCACCCAACCTTGGTGCTACAGCTCCCCAAATCTACCTTTCCTTTCCTTTTTCTTCCTTTTGCTAGATTGTTGACTTGATTTGGCTCCACACCTACAACAATCTCCTACCTGGAGACTAATCAATCACCATATCTCCAACTATAGTAGCAACAACTTCTCATACCTCAAGGAGAAGTCCAACTAAAGTTGCGCACAACTTTAGTTTCTTGATCGAAACCATCTTGGTAAGCATATCTACTGGATTCTGACTCTCAAGAACCTTCTCGAGCTTCAACACTCCATCCTCCAAAGCTGACCTAATGAAGTGATACCGCAACTATATATGCTTCGTCCTAGCATGAAATGTGAGATTTTTCAGTAAGTGAATGGCACTCTCACCGTCACCATGTAACACACTCCTTTTTTGCTTGTGACCTAGTTCTTCTAGAAACGACCCCATCCAAATCATCTCCTTACTTGCTTCTGTCATTACCATATACTCTGCTTCACTTATAGAGAGTGCAACTATCTTTTGAAGCTTCGAGACCCAACTAACTACTGTGCCACCAAAGTGTAGAAATAACCGGTGGTATTCTTTCTGCCATCAATATCTCTAGCCATATTAGCATCTACATAGCCCTGTAGTTCCAAGTCTGACTTCTTGAAATACAATGCCAAACCCGTGGTACCTCTTAGATATTTGAGAATGCACTCCACTATCTCCCAATACTGCTTGCTTGGATTGCTCATATACCTACTTACAACTCCCACTACATGTGCAATGTCTAGTCTGGTACAAACCATGGCATACATAAGACTGCCTATTGCTAAAGCATAAGGCACCTTGGCCATATGGTCTCGCTCCTGCTCCGTGGTCAGTGATTGCTCATTTGATAACTTGAAGTGACTGGCCAAAGGAGTACTCATAGGCTTCACATTACTCTTGAATCTACTAAGCACCTTTTCAACATATTCTTCCTGTGACAGTTTTAGACCATTACAGTTCCTTGTTATTCTCATTCCAAGGATTTGTTGTGTAGCACCCAAATCCTTTATCGTAAACTCCTTAGATAGCTCCTTCTTCAGCTTATCAATCTCCTGTTTGTAGCCACCTGCTATCAACATGTCATCAACATATAGCAACAATATAATAGAGGAGTCACCAAAATTCTTCGCATAACAACAGTGATCTCCCTGACACCTCAAGAAACCATTGTTGTACATAAAACTGTCAAACTTCTTGTACCACTACCTGGGAGCTTGTTTGAGGCCATACAAGCTCTTATGAAGTTTGCACACCAAGTTCTCCTTACTTGGTACTTTGAAACCTTGTGGTTGCTTCATGTAGATCTCCTCCTCCAAATCACATGGAGAAAGGCTATCTTAACATCTAACTATTCCAAGAACACGTCTTCATTTGCCACTAACGCAAGTACCATCATGATCGTGGTTAATTTCACCACCGGAGAAAAAATCTTGTTAAAGTCGATGCCTTCTTTTTGCTTAAAGCCTTTTACCACTAGCCTTTCCTTGTACCGTTTGCTGCCAACACTTTTATCTTTTATCCGGTATACCCATTTATTATGCAAGACCTTTTTGCCCTATGGTAACTCTGTCAATTGTCATGTTAGATTGGACATTAAGGATTCCATCTCACCCCTCATGGCTAACTCCCACTTGACCGAATCTTTAGCATGCACAGCTTCATCATAACTCTCCGGTTCACCTATGTCAGTCAACAAGATGTAATGTAGAGAAGGGAAGTATCTCTACGGCGGTCTGATAGTCTTACTAGATCTCTTGACTGGAGTAGTAGGAGTGCTTTGGTTTCTTTCTGGTGCTATATTCTCTTGATCTTCAACCTCTAGATTTTGCACCTCCACTTGAGGAAGATACTTCAATGGAATCATCTTAGGCTTCTTCCCTTCAGAACCTGAACTTCTAGAGTCACTACTATCTCTGTCCTTATACAGAACACCTTCATCGAAGATCACATCCTTGCTCTTGATAATCTTCTGATTTTGGTCATCCTAGAAACGATAACCAAACTCAAGTCCACCATAGCCAACCAGAAAACACTTCTTTGACATTGCATCAAGTTTACTTCTAGTAGCCGGATCAATATAAACGTAGGAAACACACCCAAATACTCTCAAGTAAGAGAGATCAACCTTTTTACCGCTCCAAATTTCTTCTAATAGCTTAAAATTCAGTGGTGTGGATGGAATTTTGTTGATTAGATGAGCTACTATATTAATTGCCTTAGCTCAAAATGACTTTGGTAGCCCTGCATGCAACCTCATGCCTTTGACACGCTTGTTTAGAGTCTTATTCATCCTCTCAGCTATGCCATTCTACTGTGGTTTCCCTAGAATGGTTTTCTTCATCTTTATTCCATTCTCAGCACAGTACTGCTTGAAGTTATCATCTAAGTACTCTCCCCTATTGTCAGATTGCAAGCACTTCATCTTAAAATCTGTCTCGTTCTCCACCATGGCTCTCTATTTCTTGAAAGCATCTAAGATATCAGAATTGTTTTTATAAAGTAAACCTATACCTTCTTGCATGAGTCATCAATAAACATCACATAGTAATTTGCACCACTAAGGGAAGTAATCATCGAAGGTCCCCATATGTCTGTATGAACTAGCTCCAAATTCCTGGACTTAGGCTCTTTACCCATCTTTGAAAAACTAACTCTCTTCTGTTTGTCAAAGATGCAGGCTTCACATAAACTATGATCAACAATTTTCAACCATGACAGTTTTCCTTTACAATGAAGCACCTTCATTCCCTTCTCACTCATGTGACCAAGCGTATGATGCCATAGCTCGGCATTAGCAGCAGAATCAACAATTGCTATCGTATCTCTACAACTAAAGTTAATGTAGAGAGTTCTAACTTTATGTCCTTGAGCAACAACCATCACTCCTTTTGTGACTTTTCAACCTCCGCAATTGAATGTCACATTATGTCCTTCGCCATCCAGTTGCCCTACCGAAATCAAATTGCTCATCAATTTGGGTACGTGTCTCACCTTCTGAATCTTCCACATAGACCCATTAGACATTTTCAAACTGATATCCCTAATGCCAATAATGTCCAAAGGTTCACCATTTGCAAGGTAAACTTTATCATGATTTTCGATAACATAATTCTCTAGGACATGGCGATGTGAAGCAGCGTGGAATGATGCTTCTAAATCTTTCACCCACGAATCAAGGGAATTGTCAACAAACAAGAGTAAGGCATCCTATGCCTCTTCAGTAGCGGCATTTATAGCGTCATTGTTCTTGCCTTCATTCTTCCTTCGAGCCCTGTAATTCTTTTTCAAGTGGCTGATTCTTCTACAATTCTAACACTCCATAATCCTACCGTTCCTCAACTTGCTTCTCCCATTCCTCGACTTGCCTCTCTGGCCATTGTCCCTTTTGGAATGCCTCTCAAGTTTCCTACCCCTATTATCAACATTAAGGGCCGAGTTCATCGTAAAGGTTTCATCTGAATCCTTCCTGCGAACTTCTTTTGCCAAAATAGAGTTTTTGACATCAACAAACTTCAGTTTTTTATTCCCAATTGAATTGGTAAAGGCCACTCTCATAAGCTCCCAACTATTCGATAATGAGGCCAAGAGGATTAAGGCATTGATCTCATCATCAAATTTAATCTCTACCGAGACCAATTGGTTCAGAACAATGTTGAAATTATTCAGATGCTCTATCACCGAGGCACCATTAGGCATTTTTAAATTAAAGAGCTTCTTTATGAGGTGTACCTTGTTATTGGCCGTAGGCTTTTCATACATGTTTGACAAAGCCTTCATCATCCCTACTGTAGTATTCTCCTTTACAATGTTGTAGGCCATGTTCTTTGATAGGGTCAAACATATCACATCTTGCACCTCCCTGTCAACAAGAGTCCACTCCTCATCCTTCATGCCTTCAAGCTTATTACCCAAGGGCAAGTGCAATTTCTTGCTATAGAGGTAGTCTTCCACTTGCATCCTTTAATAGGAAAAGTTTGAACCATCAAATTCGGTGATACCGGCTATTGAACCTTCCTCTCCTGTCATCGTTCTTAATCTAAACCTCCGCTTTGATACCATTTGTTAACGAATTAGGCACCTCCTAATTCTAAGGATTGCGAGAATGAATAATTACAGAAAAGAAATTGGAGAAAGGCGAAAAGAGAGACACCAAATTTTTATACAGGTTCATCTAAATTCGAGATAACATCTTATTTTTGCTGTTGCAGATTTCACAATGATGAAGTAGATTATAGATTACAAGAGAAATTTATCACACACTCTCAAATAATGTTTCCCAAATCTCTTTTTTATCTAGCACCCTCTGTGAGAATTTTTTCTCTCTCAAAAATTATGCCTCACTTAAAATAATGCTACTTACTTGTTAGACATGTATGCCCTAAGGAGAAAAACGTAATATGTTTTTGGAGACATTTTTATCAATAAAGAATTTATTTATTATTTATATGTCAAATCTTATCCTCTTTAGGTTCATATTTGTTAAATGTATGTTAAGCAAATAATAGTCTAAAACTGTCAGTCTAAACCTTTAAGAATTGGGCATAAGAAGGACAGATTATGCAGAAGACATGATTCTTAAGGTGACGGTCTAAATCATAGATCCGTAATCAAGAGAATAAAGTTGGGCTCTTTATTTACGTAAAGATTGTTATGTTGTCTATATCCCTATTAGGAGATGGTCTGTCTTAGCCATCAGAGTTGGACCTCATGAATAGAAACATTGAAACATTGTCATAGGTGACGATGTGTTAGATCGGAACATAAAGTGAATTCATTTGGATTAATAATTTTTTCTTGGAAAATTGATTCACTTTAGATAATTATTTGTATTGTATCTTAATCCTAAGATGAATAGTGGGCTCGTTGTTTGACTTTTGACGTACCAAAGGGTGACACTCACATTTGAATAGTGGTATGCATGTCGATACATTGGAGGCATGACTCTTGATAGCGCAGACCTATTGTTGATAGATATGGAGTCCATAGCTCCTCTTGAGGAGTAGTGATATCCTCTTATATGCATTATCCTATAATTAGAAAACTAGAGCGCTCAGCCATTTGGATACATAGGTGTAACCGAATAGTACACTGTTTTTGGATGGTAAGTTTTTTGATAGTGAGATAATGGAATGTAAGATAAAAATAATCAAGGAGGTAAGACAGAACTTCTCCTTAAGCCGATTATGGATAATCCTATGGGGATACGATACACTATGATATGTCATAGAGACTTGGCTATACGGGTTTCATAATTCTATATAGTTCGAGAGTGTAGCTCTAAGCTTTTGGAGTTGATAATTATGAAATGTATATCTAGGATATTGGATTTTATAATTATCAGGAGCTTGAACTATATAGGTCCATCAGGTCCCTTTTGCTAGCTCACAAAATCCTATAATGATACAACGTGTTTTTCTAATAATTGGTGACTTATATTAGATTTGTTAGATTGGTTGAAATTTGAAAGAATCAAATAATTCATGTTTGTTTATCGATTGAATTAATTTTATGACAAAATTAATTCAAGATAAACTTGTTGAATTATTGGGATCAGATAATTCTTGTCTGTTTATCATTGATTTAATTTTAAATAAATTAAATCAAGATAAACTTGTAGAATTATTAGGAATTCGTTTATTTTCCTAGAGATTATCTAGGTAAAGTTGTTTTAATTAGATAACTTTTCTATTGGGTTATTTGAATTAAAACTGAGACTTTATCCTATAGAATCTCGGGTGAAAAATAAAAGATTCGTTGAGATTTTTTATCGATAGTGCGGCATGCCGATCTTCAAGTTTGGCCTATTGATGGGGCAAGTTTGGCCTGCCTATTAGACAGATCGGTCTACCTATCCATGAAAAAAAGATCACGTGTTTTCATGCAGATTTCATTAGATATTGATCTGAATTTGATTTTGATTTGAATTTTTAAGACCTTATCTGATAAGGACTAGCCCTAAACCCAACCTTTATAAATAAGGAGTAAGTCTCATACGTTAATTAGATCAATTGAGAGATTAAGAGTAATACTCTATTGGTAAGAATCTAAAACTTCTTGAGAGATCTTGTTCACAAATCACAAACACTAGCTTTGGGTTCTTTCAATTGGTTGGAAGGAGAGTCACCTAGTGGAAGAGCTGTACGTGTGAGCCCACACTCACTCCAATCATAGATAGGGAATAGCAAAAAAGACTAGTTAGTTGAGGCTCTTCTAAAATGTTACTTCCCTTTACGGATTACGAGAGTTCTTCGACATTCAGAGGTTAGTAAGATCTAGTTAATTTATGCATATAGCATGTCAAACTTGTGTTTTGAAAAATACTTTGATATAAAATTTTTAAAATTTCGCTGCGTACTATTTTTCCAACAATTGGTATCAGAGCTATGGTTTTTACGTAAATTTTCGAGTTTGTGATCATACTATATGTATAAATTATGTGATCTTGATCTTTCCTATACTTGAATTTAATTTTATAGAGAGTTGGCACTCTAGGTTTCTATATAATATTATATATTGTCATGCATTATATGGTGAATGTTTATTAATTAATTATGGTTGATTAAATTATTCTTTAATTATTAATTAATTAATTAATTAATTAATTCTGGTTATGATTCCTTAGAGGTTAGAATATGTATCTAGGTTTTTCATGTAATTAGATCGCGGACTATCATCTTCGTCTAGGAGTTATTATTTAATTTTAAATTTTGTTAGAATTTTGTAATTAAGTAATCATTTAGAGAAGACGGACTTAGACGGCGGATCTAGAAGATAAATGTTGGTGCTCCCAGATATTTCCTAAGTCTTTAATTTTATGTTTTTGAATTGTTGAAAATAAAATTGATGAATTACATTAAAAATTATATTTTCTAGAAAGGATCATTTCTGCTTGGTCAGCATGCCGAACACTCTAGTTCGACAAGTCGATAGTTGCATATCAGCAGGCCGGACGTGAGGTTTGGCAGGCCATCAACAGGGCAAAAATCAGGTGGCTCTAGCAATAGGCTAAACTTTTGGTTCGACAGGCCGATTGGTCATGAATATACAGGCCGATCTGTGAAGATCGACAGGCTGGTGGGTCATGAGCGGTAGGCTGATCACACAAATCAGCTTGCCAGCAAAGAGCTAGAAATTTCTCCAAAAAAGGTGCAGTTTTTCATACAGTTTTAATTTTATTTTTAGGACAATTTTGAGAAACATTAAATTTAGATATGATCTGAAATATATAGTATTCGATCGATGCGGGATTAAAGACTTGAAGATGGGCATTACATGAAGAAGGATACAGCTTGAGGATTCAAGGATGAAGAATCGATAATATGTTTTGATTATTCTCTTGTAATCTTTGTTTTTCTATTCTATAGGATGGAACTATAATATTACGGTTCTTTATTATTATTTTGCTTCTAGCTTTGCTTGAATGCTTTGCTCTTCTGCATTATAATGTGATTTGCCATGTATATTGATAACATGTCATATAGAATAGGGAGTGTCGCTCACATTAAAATTGTTTATGCATGTTTTTAAAATAAAACCTTGATTTCAAAAGATTGAGTGGGAGAAGGTTTTCGAAGAGAAGACCTAAGGCCATCTTCGTTGGTCCATAGGAAGAACATGATGGTCCCGACCCTTAGGAAGGGATTTCTATCATATATCAGATTGGATCTTCGAAAGGATAAGGTATTTTAGCATGATTTATGGTTGCATACCCCTAGATGGTGATTATAAATCGTGGATAAAATATTGAAACAATGGTTATACACTCATGTTAATCTTATTATTAACCTCCCCTAGGAGCTTTGTTAATAGAATTAATGGCCAAAGAAATGATTATTAATATATACTAGATCATATAGGTCTTGGATGACATATATTAATCAGAAAGGGATCTGTGTTCCTAATTGAATTTAGCATGACTCCCCTAGGAGCTTGTTGAATTCTGACTTAGGAATTATCATTGTAAGGTTGTGATATTTTCAAGGTTTTGACACATAAACATATTTGTATGATTGTGTTATCTTACTAAATTATTATGATATGTTTGCTTATGTTTGGTATATGATTCTTTATTGTAGATTAAAAATGTCTAAAAACGCTTTACCTTGGATACTTGACAAAACCAATTAACCAAAGAGAATTATAATGATTGGAAATGGAACCTAGACATTGTCCTTTCCTTTGAGAAACTAAAATTTGTGCTGATAACCCCTTGTCCTCCCGAGCCTACAGGAGACTCAACTAATGAGCAATTCCAAGCGTACGATCGTTGGAAAGATGCAAACAATCAGGCCCGCTGCTATGTTATGGCTAGCATGGGTAATGTGCTACAGGCTCAACATGAAGATTATGAGACTATGAAGCAGATCTTGGATAATTTTAAAGACATGTTAGGAGTCCAGGCCATAACAAAGTGGCAAGGAGCACTTCAAAAACTCTTAAACTGTAAGCAGAGGCTGAGGACATCTGTAAAGAGGCACATGATGTTGGTCATAGGTTACCTCGCTGAGGCTTAAACCAATGTAGCCAACATCGATGCTGAAACTCAAATGACTATGGTCTTTGAGACTCTATCTAAGGAGTTTATTTTGTTTAGAGCTACTTTTAATTTGAGCAATAGACGGGATATGACCTTAACAGAATTAATGAAACAGCTACAGGAATTTGAATTGCTGATCAAGGAGTCTCCTATTGGTGGTGAGGCCAATTTGGCGGCTGCTTCTAGTTCCAATCCCAATTCTGGGAATGGAAAAAAACAACGCTCTAAAAACGGGAAGTCGTTTGTTCATGCTAATAACAAGAACAAGAACAAGAAGAAGAAGAACCCAAAGAAACTTAAGTGCTTCTTCTGTGGAAAGGTCGGGCACATAAAGAAACATTGCAAGGACTTCCTTTCCAAAGGAGGTAGGTGTGATCTTTTGTATTTAGAAACTTATTTAGTTGGGGATCCAATGATATTTGGGTTATAGATTTTGGTGCAATTAATCATGTTTGTGTTTCTCTAGAGGGGTTCAAAGAAACGAGAAGTCTATTTTATGAAGACTTCACGCTTCGGATGGGCGATGGATCCTTGGTCTTAGCGAAAGCAGTAGGAGATGTCCATCTTTATTTTGATAATTATAGGAATTTAATTTTGCGAGATTGTTTTTATGTTCTTAAATTTAAAAGGAATTTAATTTCGATAGCTTGTTTATTTAAAGACTCCTATTTTGTTTCTTTTAATGATAAAGTGGTGATTAAGAAAAACAAATCTTTTATTTGTTCTAGATGGATGCAAAATAATCTATATTTTATCAAACCTAAGATGGATTTACTACTTAATGTGGAGATGAATGATAATAACTCTAAAAGACTTAAAACTTCTCACTCTAATAAGACTTATCTTTGGTATTTGTACCTTGGTCATATAAACCTAAATATGATTCAAAGGTTGGTAAGGGATGGACCTTTGAGTCACTTAAAGTTGGAATCTATACCTCAATGTGAATCTTGTTTAGAGGGTCAAATGACCAAAAGACCATTCGGGTCGAAGGGCAATAGTACCGAAGGGGTTCGAGAACTTGTACATAGTGATGTTTATGGACCGATGAACATCCGAGCACGAGGAGGTATGAGTACTTCGTCACTTTTATTGATGATTACTCAAGGTATAGGTATGTGTACCTAATGCACCACAAAAGCGAAACTTTTAAAAAGTTAAGGGAGTTTCGGGCTGAAGTGGAAAAGCAATTAGGTAGACCCATAAAGGCACTTCGATTTGATCGAGGTGACGAATACCTTTCTAATGAGTTTCTGGGACACTTATTAGATAATGGGATTTTATCCCATTTGACTATACTAGGTACTCCGTAGTAGAATGATGTAGCAGAGAGAAGGAACAAGACTTTATTAGACATGGTACGGTCTATGATGAGTTATTCATCATTGCCTTTTTCGTTTTGGGGATATGCACTACAAACCACATGTTATCTTTTGAACAATGTGCCTTCAAAATCAGTCCCTAAAACTCTTCACGAGTTATGGATTGGTAGGAAGACATCCTTAAACTATATTCGCATATGGGGATGTCTGACTCATGTCCTGTTTAAGGATGTGAATAAGTTGGAAGCACATTTGAAAGTTTTCGTGTTTGTTGGATATCCAAAAGGGACGAAAGGGGGTTATTTTTATAACCTAAAGGAAAATAAAGTCATGGTTTCAACTAATGCAACTTTCGTTGAGGAGAGTTACATGGACGACTTTAAGCCTCAAAGCAAAGTGGTTCTTAAGGAGTTAAGGAGTGATCCAATCACTCCGGAGGTTTCGAATGAAACCGTTCCAATCAATGTAGAAAGACCAAACAAACCCGAACAACAACCTAAGGGGCTTCGGCATAGTGGGAGGATCAGGCATCAACCCAAGAGGTATATGTTCAATGGGGAGGCCTTCTTGGCTGAAACGGATGAACATGACAGGGATCCTTATACTTGCACAAAGACTAGGGAAGATGTTGATTCGAAACTCTGGACAGAGGCTATGAATATAGAGATGAAGCTGATGGAGACTAATCAGGACTAGGAGCTTTTGGATCTTCCCGAAGGGGTAAAACCCATAGGGTGTAAGTGGATCTACAAGAGAAAAAAAGGAGCGGATGGAAAAGTCAAAACCTTTAAGGCTAGATTGGTAGTTAAGGGTTACACGTAAAAGGAAGGAATCAATTATGAGGAAAATTTTTTGCCTATAGCCATGCTTAAGTCCATTCGAATTCTATTGTCCATAGCTATTACTCTTGATTATAAGATTTGGTAGATAGATGTCAAGACGACTTTTCTAAATAGCTATCTTGATGAGTCCATTTATATGGAGCAACCAGACAGGTTCAAGGTCAAGGGTCAAGAGGGTAAGATTTGTAAGCTGCTAAAGTCAATTTATGGACTTAAGCAGGCTTCCCACTCTTGGAACATAAGATTTGATTAGGTAATCAAGACTTATGGGTTCTCACAAAATGTGAATAAGCCATGTGTTTACAAATACATTTAGGATGGGAAGGTGGTTTTTCTACTACTTGATGTAGATGACATTCTACTAATTAGCAATAACATTGGGGCATTGTCATCAGTCAAATTGTGGTTGACCAAACAGTTTGACATGAAGGACTTAGGTGAGGCTAATTTTGCTCTTGGTATGTAGATCTTTCGGGACAGGAAGAATAAAATGATAGCTTTGTCATAAGCTAGCTGCATAGATAAAATTCTTTGGAGGTTTGCAATGTAGGATTCCAAGAAAGGTAGGCAACCATCTAGGTTTAGAATTACTCTTTCTAAGAAAGACTCTCCAAAGTCTAAGGAAGAAAGAGAATACATGAAGAAGGTGTCTTATGCTTCTGTAGTAGGTAGTCTCATGTATGCCATGCTTTGCACACAACCAGATATTTATTATACAGTTAGGATTGTAAGTCAATTTCAGGCGGATCAATGATCGAACCATTTGGTTGCGGTAAAGCATATTTTCAAGTGCCTGAGAAGGACTTGAAGGTATATACTAACTTGAATTTTCAATGCTGTTTGGATTCAAGGAGATCGACTTCTGGGTTTGTGTTTACTCTGGGTGATGGTGCCATCAGTTGGAGAAGTGTGAACCAAGATTACACTTCAGATTCAACAATGGAGGCCAAGTATGTGGAAACTAGCGATGCTTCGAAAGAAGCAATGCAGCTCCGTAAGTTCCTTGGGGATCTTGAGGTAATTCCTAGTATGGATAAGGCGGTATCATTATACTATGATAATAGTATGGTGGTAGCTAATGCTAAGAAACCAAGATTTCACAAGAAGAGTAAGCATATTGATCGTAAGTATCATGTGATAAAGGACTTCGTCAAGGGTGGGCATATCACAGTATGCAAAATTGTGTTAGAGGATAATTTAGCTGATCCATTCACGAAGACACTTACTGGGAGAGTCTTCAAGAGGCATGTGGAAGCTATGGGGATGTAAGATTTGTCATATTTACTCAATTAGTGCAAGTGGGAGATTGTTAGACATGTATGCCCTAAGGAGTAAAAATGTAATCTGTTTTTGGAGACAATTTTATCAATAAAGAATTTATTTATTATTGATATACCAAATCTTGTCCTCTTTATATTCATATTTGTTAAATGTATGTTAACCAAACAATAGTCTGAGACTATTGGTCTAAACCTTTAAGAATTGAGCATATGAAGGATAGATTATGCAGAATATACGATTTTTAAGGTGACGATCTAAATCATAAGGTCTGTAATCAAGGGAATAAAATTGGGTGCTTCCTTCATGTAAAGATTGTTATGTTGTCTATATCCCTATTAGGAGATGGTTTGTGTTGGCCATCAGAGGTGGACTCCAAGAATAGAAACATTGTCACATTGTCATAGGTGACGATGTGTTAGATCGAGACATAAAGTGAATTGATTTGGATTAATAATTCTGTCTTGGCAAATCGACTTACTTTTGACAATTATTTATTTTAATTGATATATTATGTCATGCTTTATTTATGTGATAATATTTTTATCAGTTTCACATAAAGTGAGATATTTATTTCAATTATTAAAATAACATTTTGCAGTAATAATTTATTTTAATTGTTAAAATAAATACTTATGTGTAAAAAATATTATTCTAAGTGTTAAAATGAATATAAATCAA
>CAMOHE010035997.1:29564-50846 GCA_946598075.1 Artocarpus hirsutus
TATGATTCCATTTCGAAATAAATGTCCTCTAACAATTGTAATTGGATGAAATCTATGGTTTCCACATTGAACACAAGGACATCGAATTTTATCACCATTTGCATGACTTTTGGCAAAATCCAAGAACTCTTCCACACCATTCACATACTCTTTAGACAATCGAAAATCCCACATCCATTTCCTATCCATTTTGCAATTCCTAAATCAAAATAATAAATAGCAAATATTCAATTAAAATTAATTTCACAATTTATATATATACCCACGCCTACATATATTAATTAATCATAAAAAAAAAGTCACCCGACCATCATAAAACAAGTTACACATACTCATTATAAAACAAAGAAATCATACCCATGATCCACAATACAAACTTTACAGAATAAACAACAAAATAAACAACTATTCATCAACTTCACGGAGTAAAGAAAAAAATTATCAACAACTATTTATCAATTTTGGATTAATTATACATCATAATCAATAACTATTTCTCACTTGCTACAAAAAAACTTGCAATTTGGGCTGAGATTAAGGAGTGTGGAGGCAGAGAGAGACGATGGCGGCTGATTCGGAAGGGTCTGTGTTTGTATTTGTAAAGTGTGTTTCTAAAATGTGTCTGAATACCAAGGTTGGGAAGAAAAAACCGTCATGGAAGATACCACGACGGTTTTTTGAAAAAACCATCATGGAAGATACCACGACGGTTTTTGGAGAAAACCGTCGTGGTATCTTAGAGATACCATGACGATTTTTGTAGAAAACCATCGTGGTATCTAAAACCTACCACGACGGTGGTTTTCTCCAAAAACCGTCGTGGTATCTCTGTATTTCACGACGATTTTTTCAAAAAAACTGTTGTGGTATCTTCCCTCCTTTCTCCACGGGCGTAACTTGCCACGGCTTACCATGACGGTTTTTAGGAAACGGTCATGAAATAAAGGTCGTGTAAGTGATACCACGACAGTTTTTTAAAAAAATCGTCGTGGAATACTGAGGATACCATGACGGTTTCTCGGGAAAACAGTTGTGGTATCTAAATAGACCACGACGGTTTTCTCCAAAAACCATCGTGGTATATGAAGATACCATGACGGTTTTTGGAAAAATCATCGTGGTATCTTTGAGATACCACAATGGTTTTCCTAAGAAACTGTCGTGGTATCCTCAGTATTCCACGATGGTTTTTTTAGAAAACCATTGTGGTATCTTCACTCCGTTCCACGACGGTCTTTGTTTTCATGGGCGTAACTTGCCGCGTATTTTTGAGCTTACCACGACGGTTTTTAGAAAACTGTCGTGAAATAAAGATCGTGTAATCAATAATTTCTTGTAATGAGGTTATTTGAACTATAAAAACAAGGCATGTATTATTTTAAACTTTCTTTTATTTTAGACTGTGGTTGTAATTTAATTATTGTCGATACTATGTGTGTGTACAAGTTGTGGGTCAGTGGGACCCAACACCTACATTCTCCTTTTCTTTATTATTTTATCTTATTTTGATTTTATCTTATTTGTTTAATTATTATATATGCTTAGAAGGATTTTAAATTATCACATTTTCTATAATTAATCAAAATCTTAAAATTGTGTTTTAATTAAAATTTCTTCTTAATTAACTTAATTAACCCACTACATCATCTCCCGTACTCTAGGGCATGGCAGAATGGTACCAAAGCTCAAGGTTATGAGCCTTGGGAATTGTGCACATATAGGTACAACAATAAAATACCTCTGACAGTCTAAATTTTGTTTTCAGAAGTGAGAGAATGGCACCTAGACGTTGTTCGACAGCTGACGCTGACCCCAAGAATGATGAGGGCCATGTTTACTGCATTCTGGTAGATCACAACAAGGGCAAGACTGGCAGATTTTGAGGCTAGTTGTTGACATGTGTACTTTAAGGAGTTCCGGCGTGCATCTGTTTCAACTTTCGAAGAAAATGGGGACCCATAAGTGGCTGAATATTGGCCAGATTTGATTGTGAAACACCTAGATACCCTTGGCATGCCAGCAGAGTATCGTGTGGAGTTTGTAGCCTATAAATTCGAAGGTGGTACAAATACTTGGTGGAAGCAAGCTAAACGCCTAAAGAACAATGGGAACATTAATTGGGATAGGTTCGAGGAGCTATTCTATGATCGCTACTTTCCGCAAGGATATAGAGACCAAAAGGTGGCTGAGTTTAGCAGATTGCAGTAGGGGGATATGTCAGTTCGGGAGTACGAGGCAAAGTTTAACGAGTTGGCCAAGTTTGCTCCATCTACAATGGCATTAGAACGCTAGAAGTGCATTAAGTTCTAGAAAGGGCTTAAGGCTTGTATTTGATGGCAGGTGGTTGCCCTATGACTTAGGAATTTTTGTGAGCTTGTGTCGTCAGCAATATCTGTGTAACACCCGTCAAATTCCATGTATCAGTTTATGACAAATGTGTAACGACGTTAAGTAATTTCTTAAATGGTATGTGTTATGATATATGATATTATGGTGCTAACCATTTTGATTTTAAGTGTTATTGCAGGTGACGGTCACGTGAAATCGATATGCTCAAGTGTTCATGTCAATTATGTTGTATGTTTCATGATAATTTTTACAATGAATTAATGTTTTGTTAAATTTTGAAGTGTAAGGAAGTTCGGTAGGCCGAACTTTCAAGTTTGGCAAGCTGAAATGGCCTTCATGGATCAGAAGACCGATGGGATATCATCGGCAGGCCGGACTTTAGGAATCGACAGACCGAAGTAAGGCATCAGCAGGCTAATGATAGCTGATGAGTAGTCAGCAAAAATATCTTTAAATTTTATGATTAAGATAATTATGTGATTAGATAATGATTGTTGATTAATTGGCTTATTTATGGATAAATTTCCTCATTCCAGGAAATTAAAAGTTTGACTTTTGTAATTATTGAATGTAATTGATAAGGATTCCCATTTTACAAAGGCAAAATATGGTAATTGTGACATAATTGTTGACACTCCGTCAATCCTCTCCATTTTCCCATGAATTTTGCCTTGATTGTAATTAGAAAATTTTGATTATTATAGAAGAGATAAGCGACCCTTTCATACGTTACTCTCATTTCTTCTTCCACGATAATTTGTTCTCTCTCTCTCTGACATTTTCTCTCTCTCACCCTCTTTCTTCTTTACGTTTTTCCTCCTTCTTTTCCCTCTCAATTTCCTCTGCTATTATTTGAAAGATATATTGAAATTTCATTGGGATAAATTCAAGGAAGAATTGAAGAACATCGTTTTGAGGTAAGGTTTATTTTCCTGGTATTTCTGAAATGAAATTCTCTATGTTATCCGACTGTTGTTACTTTTTCTAGGAATTTTTGTTTGCTCTAAAATTTTAATATGTTATGCATACATATGTTATGTAATGTTCTTCCGAATTTTAAGTTAATTATAATTTTCCATGAAAAGTTATAAATTTTCTTCTCTCTACCACTCGTAGAAATTAATGCTGATTTGTTATGTTGCATAAAAGTGTAGTTTTTGTTCATAATGCAAATGAATGTTGTTGTGTGCACGGAATTTGGCAAATATGTTTATGTATATGTTAAGTTATGGATTGGAAATTTGGTGATGATTTGATGAAAATTTTATGTGTTATTGAATTTTCAATAAGACTAGGTTTTGGGACTGTTTTATTAAGTGAAATGATGAACTCTTATTATGTGACACTTTGTATGACTAAATGGTTTTTATTTGGTGATGTGAAATTTTGTGGTTCTGTAATTACATGCTAATATGTTGTCATATGAATTTTGAAGTCTAAATAAATTTATTTTAATTGTTTGAGAATAATTATCGGATGTAATTCACTGTCCTAATTGTTAATAGTTATTTTATCTCTGAAGTCAGACACATGTTTTGGATTATATGGAATTTATTTAGAGGTGATTTTTGGGTATTTTGAGGTTCTTAGTGTCTAATGTATGCAAGATTTTTATAGAATTATTTTGGAATGTAAATAATTTATCATGTGAATATTAGTAGGGATTGCTCACTGATTTAAAATTTATGGCAGAATTTGTAAGTAAGTTGTATGACTTGTTTGAGACATTAAATGGATGTTATGTTATGGTGATTAATTCATTGGAAATATTTGTTAATTGCCATTTTTGATGAATGTATGACATGAACACAATTTGAAGTGAGCACATCAAGACCGCGGTGTCGTCACCTACAAAATTAAGGTTAAGTAAGCTTATTGAGGTAAGTACATTCTCACCTGCAACATGATGAGTTTATGAAAAGTTTGAAATCTATGTTCATGATGGTTTTATAATGATTTCTTATGATAATTTTACATGAAGTATTATTATGAAGTTTTTAAGGTATGAAAGTTTATGCATGTTTTGATGATAATGTTTTTCAAAGCATGAAAGTATAAATATGTATATATGTATCACCTAAATAAGTGTTGCACACCCAATGATATGTTAAGTTATGATATGATATGATATGATGTCATGTTTGGTTTGGGATTAACTACCCTTCTCCTCTCATGACAGCTCGCCTATGACGATGATGTTTATGGTGCAACACTTGGGTCCTTAAGATAAAATGAATAAAGTTTTAATATGGACAATGTAAAGAAAGATATGTTCCTATGAAAATGTACCTAGTGCACTATTATGACAATGATGATGATGATGATGTTCATAAA
Source organism: Artocarpus hirsutus (assembly GCA_946598075.1). NCBI lineage: Eukaryota > Viridiplantae > Streptophyta > Magnoliopsida > Rosales > Moraceae > Artocarpus > Artocarpus hirsutus. Next base: position 34,248 of record CAMOHE010035997.1, read on the forward strand.
ATGTTTTAAGTTGTGAGATTTACAAATGTACTTACTAAGCATTAGCTTATTCAAGTTTTACATCATGTTGTAGATAAAGCTAAGAGAGTTATGGAATAGGTGGGGGACACTGATGGATGTGTAAGCTAAGGACGATGAATTACAAACGGAAGATGCCAAGAAAAGAAGTTTTCAAATTTATGAACTACGTTTTATGAATTTAAGTATGTTTATTTGATGGACTTTTAAGATTTGAACCATGACACTTTAACTTTATTATTTTATCAATTTTCTTCCGCATTTGAAACTTTAAGACCTGTTTTAAAACAAAATTTTTAATCACAGTTTGGCCTGTTGACCATTACTGGTCGGACTGCCGAACTATGGATTGGCCTACCGATTACTCTATACCAGCCTGCTGATCTTATTGAATTTTGAAACCCTGTTTTGCAGAGCTTCAGGCGGCCTGTCGAAGGTTGACCTTCGGCCTACCGAATCCACAAGTTCGGCCTGCTGAACTGTGAGTAGATTTTCAAGGATGTTTTAAACGTTATTCAATTTACAATTGTATTGGCAAACTATTTAATAGATGTTTATTATCGAGTAATTTATTATAATAGATTAAATTATTAAATATTGATATGTATAAAAAAAAATGTGTTATGCATGGATCCTGGGTATGTTTTGCCAAATTACCTTTTTATCAAAAAGTTTATTTTATAATTATAAGTAATAAGAAACGAATGTAACGACATCTGTGACGTCCTTAAGAGGGTCGTTACAATCTATGGAAAATGATTATACATAGTACTATGAGGATCGAGTAAGGACATCAAGAAGACACAAAGGAGCGGCAGGAGGAGCACCAGCAGTCGTCCAACGCAAGGGAAGAGTCAACAGGGTAATGTGAACAGCAAAAGCAGTAGTTCATCCAACAGCAGGCGCAGCAATCCCTAAGCTTTCATTGCCACTCTTGCCAGTAGCCAAGACACATCAAGAGGAATTTCCCAATTAAGAGTGCTTGCCTAGGACTTCAGACCCAAGAAGGAGCTAGTCGTCAGCCTTAGCCTCAGACTCTACCTCCGTCTCAGCAATTCCCTTAGTTGTAGGTCCATCAGTTCTCTCCCCAACAACTGCCATACCTAGCACAAGAACACCACCTGTTGAACTTCCAACGCAATGCTCCTTAGTACCGAGTGTCGAGTATAGCTAGCGTGCAGTCACCTCCATCGTAGCAATATCAGCCGGCTGATCCAAGACCTAGCAATGTTGGTATAGGAAAAGGGAAAGCTCTAGTTCAATTTCACATGATGACATTAGGGAGTTTGGATGCCCAAACTAGTAACACGGTTGTCGATAGTACTATTCTAGTTTCTCAATCCTTAACCCATGTTTTATTTGATACTGATGCCACTCATTCTCTCATTTCAAGCTCTTTTGTACATGCCTTAGGATTAGAGATAGAAGAGTTAGCCTCACCCTTAGTTATAGCCTCACCCTTGGGGTGGGTGTGTGTAAACTGTGTATGTAAATCCTATAAAATAAGGATAAGGGATAAGATTCTAAAAAGTGACTTGATTGTAATCCCCGTAAGCTCATATGATGTAATCCTAGGAATGGACTGGTTGTCCAGATATAATACAGTTGTGGACTGCCAACTTAGGAGAGTGACCCTAGTGTCTGATAGGGGAACGACGATCACTTACCAGCATGGTAATGATTGAATAATGAGTGAGCGTCTTATGAAAACATGTCTCGAAGGACAGAAGGACATAGCTTGCTATGCCTTTTTCATGAACTTGAAGGAGAGCCTAGTGCATCAAGAAGAAGTTTAGCAATATTGGTAGTTGATGAGTTTGAAGATGTATTCCCTGACGAGCTGCCAGGACTACCACAGCATTGGGAGATTGAGTTTAGCATTGAGCTACTTCCAGTAACAGCATCAATCTCTGTAGCACCTTATCGGATGGCGTCGACAGAGATGAAGGAATTAAGAAAGCAACTTCAGGAGCTTACCGAGAAGGGGTATATCGGGAATAGCACATCGCTATTGGGAGCACTGGTTCTATTCGCTAAGAAGCATGATGGAACTCTAAGGCTATGCATAGATTATCGACAGTTAAATCGAGTCACTGTGAAGAACAAGTATCCTCTACCTAGGATCGATGAACTGTTTGACCAGTTGGGAGGTTCGTAGTACTTTTCAAAGATAGATTTACGACCGTGATACCACCAGCTTAGGATCAAAGAAGAAGACATCCCCAAAATAGCTTTCAGGACTCGATATAGACACTTTGAGTTTCTAGTGATGCTGTTTGGATTGACAAATGCTCCGGTAGCTTTTATGGACCTGATGAATAGGATTTTCAGGCCTTCTCTAGATCAGTTTGTGATTGTGTTCATCAACGACATCTTGGTTTACTCTAAGACTTAGGAGGAGCATGAGCAGCATCTTAGGATCATACTTCAGACTCTACGGGAGCACCAGTTATACGTTAAGAAAGAAAAGTGTGAATTTTGGTTGACAAAGGTTAAGTTTCTAGGACACGTCATCTCCGAGCAAGGTATCTCAGTGGACCCATCTAAGGTAGAAGCCATGGTAGAGTGGGAATGACCGAGAAATGTAGCAGAAATCCATAGCTTCTTAGGACTCGTAGGATACTATAGGAAATTTGTGAAGGATTTGTCAAAAATAGTAGCGCCGCTGACAAGATTGATCAGGAAGAATGTCAAATTTGAGTAGGATAAAGAATGTGAGTTTGCCTTTCAAGAGCTGAAGAATCGGTTGACCATAACTCCAGTGTTGATTTTTCAAAATAACGATGAGTCATACAAAGTTTACACAAATGCTTCAGGATGCGGGCTTGGATGTGTATTGATGCAATATGGACGTGTGGTGGCATATGGATTGAGACAACTACGACCTCACGAGTGGAACTACCTTACTCATGACTTAGAGCTCGTAATAGTGATTCACGCGCTGAAGATCTAGAGATGCTATTTGTACGGGGTGACATTCTAGGTTTTCTCTGACCACAAGAGTTTGAAGTATTTGTTAACTCAAAGGGATCTAAACTTGAGGCAACAAAGGTGGATGGAGTACATGGAAGATTATGATTTCGCGCTAAAATACTATCCTGGGAAAGCTAACGTGGTCACTGATGCACTTAGCCAGAAGTCTTTAGGAATTCTTGCTTGTTTGGCTCTTGAGGATTGAAAAAGGGACGCAATAGTGAGTGAATATGGGCTACAATACTACGAAGATTACGATCGAGTTTCGATGTACCATATGAAGACAACCCTAACTCTCGTTTGGATGGTGAAATAGAATCAGTGGTGAGACCAGCATCTACAGGGAATCTAGATGAGGATTCAGAATGGAGAGCAATTTGAAGAATGGAGAATACATGCTGATGGATCGTTGTATTTCTAGGAGCGCCTAGCAGTTCCAACAATCACAGAAGTGGCGAAGGCCGTGATGGATGAAGCCCACAAGTCTGAGTTTGCCATTCATCCAAGAAGCACAAAGATGTTTCGTGATTTAAAGAGACAATACTGGTGGAGAGGTATGAAGAAAGATGTTCGGGAATACGTGGCCAAATGTACAACTTGTCTCCTGGTGAAGTCGAGCATCAAAAGCTAGCAGGTCAGCTTCAGCCACATCCTATTCTAGGGTGGAAATAGGGACACATCATGATGTATTTCCTTACCGGTTTGCCAAGGACAGAGCAAAGGCACGATGCAATTTGGGTCGTGGTCGACAGGTTAACAAAATCGATGCATTTCATTCCTTTCAGGCCGACTTGCTCGAGGAGAGTTCTTGGAGAATTGTACCTATAGAACATAGTATGATTACATGGAGTTCCTTTATCCATCACATCTGATAGAGACACCAGATTCAATGCCAAATACTGGAGGAGCTTTTAGGAGGCCTTGGGTACATATTTGAACTTTAGCATGGCATTTCATCCTCAGATCGATGGACAATTTGAGCGAGTCATCTAGATCTTCAAGCACATGTTACGTACATGTGTGTTAGACTTTGACGGGAATTAGAAGAAGTACTTGCATTTGGAAAAGTTTGCATACAACAACAACTACCAAGCGAGCATTGGCATGGCACTGTTTGAAGCACTGTATGAACGACCGTGTCGATCACCAGTGTGTTGAGCAGAACCAGAAGACATAATTATTCTCGGGCTATATGAGATTTGTGACAACAACAAGAAAGTCACCGTGATACGGGATCAACTGAAGGCAGCTCAAAGTAGGCAGAAGACTTACATAGATAGAAGACACCGACCTTTGGAATTCAAGGTAGGAGATTTTGTTCTCTTGAAGGTATCACCTCACAAAGGTGTTGGGTTTTGTTGGATTTTGTGATTCAAATAAGTAGTAGAAAAATAAATTAATTCCCACAAAACCTTGCAGGATTCATGCAATTCGATTAGATTGATAGGAAATTCATAGAATCTTACTAGGATAACAAAAAGGGGCAAGATTTCTAGAAGGAAGAGAGTGGGTTCACTCTAGTGACACCCAAACTTGAGCTTTTTGTTTTCGAGATCGGATTTAAACGTTGTTACTTAGAGCAACATCCTTGTAGGTATCCATATGAACAGACTCTCTTGAAAACAAATTGGTGTGCTAGCAAAAGGCACCATGCGATTCGGAGTAAGTGGTAAGATTGCATCGAGGTATGTTGGACCGTTCGAGATTACTCAACGTGTGGGTGTGGTTGCCTATTGCCTAGATCTTCCTCCCGAACTTTCTCATGTTTACGATGTATTCCACATGTTGATGCTTTGGAAGTGTCCACCTGAGCAGAACAAGATAGTTTCATTTCATGACGTGTAAATCCTAGAAGACACAACATATGAGGAAGTGTTGATTCAGATTATCGATCAAAAAATGATCAACTTATGACGTCGTGATATACTGTTAGTGAAGGTCATGTGGCAATATCACAAGGTTGATGAAGCCACCTGGGAATTAGAGTCCACTATGCGGGAGTTGTATCCACATCTATTTTGTTTTTGAAATGATTTGTAAATTTTGAGGGCGAAATTTCTTTCAAGGGAAGAAAGCTGTAACGCCTTGAAATTAATTAAATATTATTAGTGTGTAAAATGATGGATTAGTATGCCATAATGAATGTTTTTAACTTAATTTGGTTGTTTTGTGAAATTTCTAAATTAATGTTATTTTTGATTATTTTAATGATTTTTAATTACCTTAAATTATTTTTATTTGTCATTTTGAATTTTGAAACAAAACAATTTGTCAAATGTCAAATATATTCTATTTTAAAAAGCCGTAGGTGGCACACAGTTTCTATACAATGAAACTGCCCATTTCTCTCTCTATTTATACTCTCCTTCTCTCTTTCTCTCCTCACTCCCGACTCACTCTCTCTCTTGTCTCTCTCTCTTTCCCTCTCTTTCTTTGCTCTACCCGTCACTCTTTTTCATTCTCTTTCAAATTTTTGATTCAAAAATCAAACCCAAGCTTTCGTATTTAGTGGATTGAAAGCTCAAGAATGTATTTAGACGATTTCAACTACGAATTAAAGCTTAAATTCAAGGTTAGTTTTTAAATTTCAAAACTTTTTCAATTTTCCTTGTATTTTGAAATCTAAGTTCATTTAAGCTTAAAAAACCTTTAATCCAAGTTAGAGAAACTTAAAATACCTAGAATCTAAGCTTAGTTTGAAGAAAAACGAATTTGAATCAAGATTTTTCATTTTTCCTCTATTTTTTCATTTTTGGATTTTATTGGATTTTTCTATGCAAATCTTGTTTAAATTAGTTCAAAAGTGTTCTATTATGCTTTTGTACCTTCTATGAGTGTTTTGTATGCCTAGGATTTGAGATAACAGGTTGAAATTGAGAATTGTGCTTGAAAGGCTGAGACTCAGGTTTTGAAAAATTCTAGAATTTTCCAGTTTGGCAGGCCAAATTCATGAGTTCGGCAGGCCAGATTCATATGACTAACAGGTCCAACCTAGAAAATTTTGATAGGCCAGACCTGATTTGCCGGTAGGCCAAACTGTATAGTTCGGCAGGCCAAACCAAAGAGACCAGTAGGCCAACCGGACAAAGTGAAAATTTGTTATTTTTCATCTAATTTCACCATTTTGAACCCTGATGGAGATTTTAACATCACAATGTGATTTTATAGACTTAAATGACACACTAGGACACCATAAGATAATTTAGTAATATATGATATCTTAAGCTAGATACTGATAGACTTGGTTTATATATTTAAGGTTGTTCATTGTTCCACAAAGCTAACGTATAGTAGACCGAGACTACGGTATGGGACACTAGCATGAGTATTGATGTAGGACTTCTACCCCTTTCTTTGGTAGCCAAGTTTTTAAAAATGATTTTGGCCTCAAAAGGATTTTTATCAAAATGTATTCAATGATTGATTGAAAAAGGGTTTCTATTGATTGTTTTCATAAACGGTAGATTGAGGTGATTTTCATAATAAACCTCATAATAAATGCAAATGAAAATACCTATTAAATGGGTTTTAAATAATAATAGAGATACATATATGGGCATGATGCTATATCAGAAATTGGGTCATGTAGCGTACGACCTTGGGGCAGGTCCTAAAACCCAACTGGGCCACTTCAGTGGCGATATAATATGGTTTGTCTGGAAAAGATAAAAAGATACTTTCTAGATGAATTGTATCTAATAAGGCTTGTTTAAATGAATTTATTTAGTTAACTTTGATTTTTAATTGTCTCTTGATAAGTAAATTTGGATTCAAATTATTTATCTGTTTTTAAAGTATAGTCCTACTGAGCCTTTCGCTCACTTTTTATTTGTTTTTAAACCTTTCCCCTCAAGGTGAAATCCAGCTTTGGATTGACATAGAATCCACAGACTAGACTTGTGAGCAGTAGAGGAACTAGTGTAGGTTATTTGAACTATAAAAACAAGGCATGTATTATTTTAATCTTGCTTTTATTTTAGACTATGGTTGTAATTTAATTACTGCCAATACTATGTATGTGCACAAGTTGTGGATCAGTGGGACCCAACACCTACATTCTCCTTTCCTTTATTATTTTATCTTATTTTGATTTTATCTTATTTGGTTAATTATTATATATGCTTAAAAGGATTTTAAATTATCACATTTTCTATAATTAATCAAATTCTTAAACTTGTGTTTTAATTAAAATTTCTTCTTAATTAACTTAATTAATCTACTACATCACCTCCCGTACTCTGGGACGTGACAGGTTCTTCATCCTCCAACGACTCATGTGCCTCTCTTTATGTATAAATTGCTTTAATAGACCTTCCAAGTACTCTTGACTCTTCACTTGACTATCCAATACTGCGCAAGCAATTTAATCATCATAGAACTCATCATTGTGGGTGGATATCTCTTGATTTAGCAATTGCAAATTGATGCTGATCATGGGGGAGTCCAACATAGCTAAGGCTTGGGAAAAAGCATTTTTGATAAGTTCTTGGAATCTAAAGCTTTATTTCTTCTTGATGTTCAAATTTCCATGAGGGATATACACAATTTTCATAGTAATCTTAATCAAACTACGCCATATTATTTACCATTTGATTAGCTTCTTGAAAAATCTCCATTTGTTCCTCACTTGGTGCAGGTGAATAAGGTGGCATTCAAGCATGTTTGCAATTGGAACATCCATGGTATGAGTGAATGCTCACATTTGTTGGTATGTTGCGTCAATCCTACCAAACGCCGTTTGGTTTTTATTAATTCCTCTAGTATATCTTTCATCACCACGAGTGTTTGAGCAAAGAAGTGTTCCAAGGTTGGCTCTATCTCTTAAGGTTGAGTGTCAAAACAACCTTAAGAGATTAAAATAAAGATTAAGGTTGGCTGCATCTCTTAAAGTGCATCAACAAAACAAAATCAAACACAAATTGAAATAAATAAAAACATTCAAATTGATTGTAGAGCTAATTGGATATTGATACTAACCAAATTAAAATAAACCATGTCCAGCAATAGCGCTAAAAACTTATTAAACGATTTCATCACCATGAGTGTTTGAGCAAAGAAGGGTTCTAAGGTTGGCTCTATCTTGTAAGGTTGAGTGTCAAATCAAGGCTCCACAAAATTTGAATTGTCCTCCCAATCTTGATTGTTCCTTGAATAATTCAATAACAATGATACTCGGCTATGTCTTCCAATGTAATGTATAGGCTTCATTAACAAGTTGTTGGTAGAAAGAGGTGGTACCATCTCCTCTTTCAACTTAAATTCTCATATACAATGGAAGACTTGTAGTTGATATTTCTTAAAGAAATAGTGACTAGAAAGCCTTATTATCAACTTTTTATTATCTCCACCCAACACTACAAAATGATTCCAGCTATATATTGTTCAGAAAAGTTTATGAGGACTTGTTGATGCAATATTTTAAAGTATGTCAACAAAAAATTAAAAACAGATCAAAATAAATAAAATCAAATAAAAATGTTCAAATTAATTGTTGTCCTAATTGGCTAGCTATGCTAACAAAATTAGAATAAAGAACCAGCAATAGCTCTAAAAACATATTAAACGATTTCACAAGTACACAATCATTACGAGTAATAAAGGGTATAATAGAGTGTCAATCCTAGGAGGATTGTGTTTAATTATAGTTAATTACCAAAATTTTCTACCTCTAATGGTTATTTTAATGATCAGTTCTAAGAGAAAATTAATAAAACCAAATCAATCACTTGCGGAGAAAACTCGGGGTTCCATTCATCATAGCTAATCCTATAAGAAATTCCTAATTGAATTAATTGTCTATTCTCTACGTTGATAGGTAAGTCTGTCTAATTTAATCATTAATCTCTCTTGAATATTAACATTTCATCCCGACAAGTAACTTTCATGCATCTTTTTCAAAATAGTCAAAATTTGTCAAGATTCATTATGAGTAAAGAAACTCGACGAAAATTGCACAAGTCCGTACATATCTCTATCGTACATATTCCTCATAGCACTTCATTCAAAAGCCAAAATAACTATTACCTCTTGGCCTCTAGTTGAATGCCTAATCATGCAAATGATGGCCAAAAATTCCCAAGAATTGAGCATAGAGTGAAACATTCAACAAAATAGGAATAAAACATAAATTATTTAAAAAAGAAAAAATCACATATTCATAGCTTGCCTACATCATAGCCCAAGAATAAACAAACTACCCCTTATATCCCAATAATTATAAACAAAACAAAGGTTTCAAACATTCTCAAAGGAATCGAAAACTTATTTGGAGGTGTTCCAAATCTCCAAGCTTCTCTTTCCAATATCCTCTCCATTTCCACTTATGCTCCAAGATACAATCTCCCTCCATTTTGTAGAAAATAAAAACCGATACCAAAACAAAAATTAAAATCATTAAAATAAAGGTACATGTTTTTTCCTCTTCTTCAAACCCAAAATGGAGTACGATCCTTTTTTATTTGCAGCTCTCCCAGGTCTCTCTACCCTGTAAATGGAGGCTGCCAATTTCCTTTTATTCTCCTCTCTTTTTTTTTTTTTTTTTTTTTTGGTGAATTACTATAACAAAAGGGCAAGAGAGGGAAAGCTGAATGGAGTGCGACGCATGTGATCCTGCAATTTGAGTACGGAATTGACACGGGCATCAAATGCGCTTTTGGGCTGGTCTGATGGCTACTCCGCATTGAACCTTCAGATCGACGTGATCGACGGCTTGGATTGCGTGTGGACATGTGCTGGAGAAGCTTTCACGTGGTACAGCTATTCTACTTCTTTGTTTAGTTTTCATCACCATTTTAACCCCATTTAATAAGCTCTAAATTGCCATTGTAGCCCTTTTCATCAAATTTTCTTACACAAGTGAAGCAAATAAAATAATTGGAGAGGAAATTTAAGTAAAATTAAATTATATTAACTTAATAGTAAATAAAGTAAAACAACAAAGTATAATAAAAGAAATTAAAATCTCGAGAACATGACCAATTATATGCATAAAAGTAGGGCCGGTAATACGGGTTACGACACGACGACACGATGCGAATCTGATATGTTTTTTTGCGGGTTAGTGTCGAAAAATTTGACCGCGGGTCATTTTAGTGTCGACCCGAAACTAACCCATCAAAAAAAGGGTCGTGTTCGAGTCAATCCGTTTGATACTAAAATGACCCGTTTCTAACTCGTATTTAATTAATTAGCGTTAAAAAAATTAATATTATTTCATATATAATATAAGCCCTTAAAAATCAAATCCTACCTTTCTTATCACTCATCTTTTTGTTGAAGTAGTATGAAACTCTTCTAATTTTATATTTTTTTAATATTATATATATATTAATATAGGCGGGTCATAAGCGGGTTACGGGTCACAATCAAATTACGAGTCAAAAACGGGTCGCAGGTCATTATTTTTTGACACTGTGCATAAGGAACGGGTTGACACGGGTCGTGCTCGTGTCAACTCGTGTCAAAACGGGTCGTGTTAGGGTTAAGAATTCTCATCCCGTTCGTGTCACGGGTCTGGTTATTGTCGACCTAATTTTTGTAAGAATTAACTCCAACCAGACACTAATCCGACCCGTCAACCCGTTTTGCCACCCCTACTTGATAAAAGTTCTAAAGTAAATTCATTTATAGAGATATAAGAAGTATTTTAAGATTTTAGTAGATCCACAATATAACCAATCACATTCAAACCAGAAAAAATGCCAACTATATTGTTGCATACTCCACAGCAGTAGTAGCTCCCATTAACTCAACTTCAAATGCGTTAAAATTTTCTAAAGGATGAACAAAATGGCCTCTCCAAAAGCCTCGACAGGTACCAAAATATTCCTTCACATCGAGTCCAAGCAGGAGCACCATTTTTTATTACCATACGCATCAATTTTCAACCCATATGGAATAGGCGGAAGCCACTATACTTCTAGAATTATTGCTGCTTTCTTGTCAAATAAGAGACCTAATTATGCTTGGTGCCTTCATTCAACCCATCAGATTCTGTATTGCAAAACCCTAAATGGAGAGAGCATCTTGCAAAGAGATTTTTTTGTTTCCAAAATAACTTCACTGTGAACTTTACTAATAACAAAAAGTGCATAAATTATTCCAAAAGACCAAAGACTAAAAACCTTGGTACTCAACTTTAAAGTAAAAATAACAAAATATTTCACATTGCGACTAGTAGAGTAAATAACTCCAAAAAATTCTTCCAATCTGGACTAAATTGTTGTTGGAATAAGATGCTTATAGGGTTCCTATTTTGAGTACTGTTTGACATTATTCTATATAAAGCTTGAAATTTTATTCATAATTCCTATGATAATTCCTTAATAATTAATATTATTAATATAATACCCTAAGAATCCAATACTAGTCAATGTTTTAAATTAAACACTTAGCATACAGAAATTTGTGTACTAAGAACTTATATTAATTCAGATGGCAAGTTATGGATGGACCTCAATCATGAGTGAATGGCAGAATCGCAACCATATGTTATGTCTTCTGTTGTAACATGGATGAGATCTATTTTGGACAATCAAAAACTCTCATCCTTTAGAGACATAACACTGGATTAGTACAGAATGTCACGTCGTAGATATGAAATCTATAACTTGATCACGATATAAAGATTAATGATATCCTCATGCGGTATTAATAAAAATTCTTGGCTGTAAGAGCGCTTTGACAGATTTGATATTTGACATCAAATTAATCTTTCAATCCTCATTTATAATTTATTCATAAATAGATCATCTATTTGAGTATTAATAAAACTCATGAATATATACATAACTAGAATGGTTTGATGGAACTATTACCTAGCTCTAATTATGAATGTTCATGTCGATGATCATATCAGATGACAAATTATTAAATCAGTGGACAAAGCCTTATTACGGATTAATTATTTTCTCATAAATATATGATCGGCATGTAATTTTAGTATAGTTTTGGTTGCTAAATTGGGGCTCGAACCATAGTTGATAACAACATTTAATTGGTTAAGAGTTTAACCGAATAAACAATCAAATATTAGATCATACATATCTATTTTGTCCTTGTTCTAGCTCAATATATTGTCTATATTAGAGTAAATAGAATCTTTTCGGCTCGCTACGGTCGTGAAAGACTGTACAGATAAACGCCCATACAGATAGTGTGATCTAAGTATGGCACCTTCGGTAATGTCGGGTATGGATGGTAGTATGGTTCCATGCAGCACGAATATATTATATCATGTTTTATTTATGTGGTAATATTTTCATCCGAAGCGAGATATTTATTTCAATTATTAAAGTAACATTTTGCAGTAATTATTTATTTTAATTGATATATTATGTCATGCTTTATTTATATGATAATATTTTTATCAGTTTCACATAAAGTGAGATATTTATTTCAATTATTAAAATAACATTTTGCAGTAATAATTTATTTTAATTGTTAAAATAAATACTTATGTGTAAAAAATATTATTCTAAGTGTTAAAATGAATATAAATCAATTTTAAATTCTAAAATAAACCTTGACTGTACAAACGTTGGAACATGATTGGAAAACGTGCTTTGTGCAATAAGAAGCGGATCCATGGAAGAGGCAAATAAAGGAGCCTGGTGCATAAATGTCACGCCCCGGAGTACGGGAGGTGACGTAGCAGTTTAATTAAGTTAATTAAGTAAAAATTTAGTTAAAACATGAGTTTAAGAATTTAAGAAATTATTTATGAAAATATGAAAAATTTAAAACCTTTTTAAAGCGAGCAATTATAATATTTAAACAAACAAATAAGAAGAGCAAAATAAACAATAAGGGAACAACAATAAAGATACAATGGGAAGCAAGAATGGATCCCACTGACCCGCATCTTGTGCACACACATAGTACTGACAATATTATATTACAACTACAATCCAAAGTAAAAGAGAAAGCTAAAGTTATATATGCCTTGATTTTTATTATTCAAATACCCACTTGATTCTTCTAATACTCGCGTGTCCTGTCTAGGGACTCTTCTTCGATCCTAAGTTGAAATCCATCTAGAAGGGGAGAAAGTTTAAAACAAATAAAACGTGAACGAAAGGCTCCGTAGGGCTATATTTTAAAAACATTTAATTTTAAAAGAAAAGTTCCAATGCCCAAGTAAGTGTTTAGAAAATGATCTTGAATAAATAAATAAATAAATTTTCAATAAAAATTTATCTTACCAAAACAATTTACTGATCGACCGAAAAGAATATCATTTTCTCTTTCCTAGGCAAACCATATGTAAATCACCACCGTAGTGGCCTAGTTGGGTTTCGAGACCTACCTCTAAGGTCACACTCTATACGACCCGATCTCTGATATGGCATCATGTCCTTAAATATCTATGTATATATACATGTATCTTTCCATAATTATAAAAATCTCTTTTTACCACATATAATCGTTTACATTCATTATGAGGTTCATTATGAAAATCACCTCAATTCTACCATTTATGAAATCAATCAACAAAAATATATTTTCAACCAATCATTGAAGACATTTTTGTTAAAAATTCTTTTGTAGCCAAAACATTTAAAACTGGATACCAAGGGAGGGGTAGAAGTCCTACCTCGATACTCATGCTGGTGTCCTATACCGTAATCTTGGTCCACTATACATTAGCTCCATATAACCATGAACAACCTTAAATAGAAACTAGGTCTATTAGGATCTAGCTGAAGATATTCTATGTTACTAAACTATCTCATGGTGTTCTAGTGTGCCATTTAAGTTTATAAAATCATATTGTATCGTTAAAATTTTAATCAGGGTTCAAAACAGCAAAAATGGATGAAAAATTACAAAATCTCACCATGCCCGATCAGCCTATCGGTCACCTTGGTTCGGCTGTCGAACTATGCAATTTGGCTTGCTGGAAAGCCAGGTCCTATCGGTTGAACTTTTCTAGGTTCGGCTTGCCGATTGTATGAATCCGGCCTGTCAAACTCATGAATCTGACCTACCGAACACGAAGTTTGGCCTATCGATCTGAAAAAAATTTAGAATTTTCTAGCACGGGATCTTGGCCTCTTGAGACCAATTCTTCATTCTAACCTGTTTTTCTCAGTTCTCAGGCATAGGAAATACCAATAGATGATAGAAAAACATTATAGAATACTTTTAAATCAATTTAAACAAACTCATGAATCTGGTCTACCGAACACGAAGTTTGGCCTATCGATCTGAAAAAAATTTAGAATTTTCCAGCACGGGTTCTTGGCCTCCTGAGCCCAATTCTTCATTCTAACCTGTTTTTCTCAATTCTCAGGCATAGAAAATACCAATAGATGATATAAAAACATTACAGAATACTTTTAAATCAATTTAAACAAGATTTAGGCAAAGATTTTGAAAAATCCTAAAATTGGAGAAAAATAGAGAAAAATGAAAAATTATGATTCAAATCTGTTTTTGATCAAACAAAGCTTAGATTCTAATTATTCTAAGTTTCTCTAACTTAGATCAAAGGTTTTCTAAGCTTAGAAAAGCTTAAATTTCAAAATGCAAGAAAAATTGAAAAAGTTTAGAATTTTAAAACTAACCTTGAATATAAGCTTTAAACCAACCGAGCCTTCAATTCACTAACCCGAAGCTTGCAATTGATTTTTGTTTCAAAAAATTAAGAGGCAAATAAGAGAGAGAGAGTGAGAGAACGAAAGGGAGGGCGAGAATGAGAGAAAGGAAGAGAGAGTGTGAGATAAATAGAGGGAAGCGGAGAGTAGTCTCCTACAAGAAACCGCGTGCAGCACACAGGTTTCAAATGGGACATTCGGCATTAGCTAATTGTTTTGTTTCAAAATTTAAAATAACAAATAAAAATAATTAAGAGTAATTTAAAATCATTAAGTAATTAAAAATAACATTAATTTGGAAATATTCCAAAATAGTCAAATTAAGTTTAAATAAATACATTATGGCACACTACTTCACCATTTTACTCACTAATATCACTTAAATAAATTTTGGGGCATTACAACTCTCCACCCCTAAAAGAAATTTTGCCCTAGAAATTTACAAATTGATTTAGAAACAAAACAAATGCGGATACAACTCCCGTATATTCAATTTTAATTCCCAAGTGGCTTCATCAATCCCGTGATGCTGCCATACGACCTTTACCAATGGTATATCACGATGGCACAAACTGATCACTTTTCGATCGATAATCTGAACTAGCACTTATTCGTATGTCGTATCTTCTTGAATCTGCACATCATGAAATGAAACTATCTTGTTCTGCTCAAGCGAAATCTTTCAAAGCATCAACACTTGAAATACATCGGGAATATGAGAAAGTTCTAGAGGAAGATCGAGTCGATGAGCAACCACTCCAACACGTTGTGTAATCTCAAATGGTCCAACTTACCTTGGTGCAAGCTTACCACTTACTCCAAATCATGTGATGCCTTTGTGAGATGATACCTTTAAGAGAATAAAATCTCCTACCTCGAATTCCAGGGGTCGTCGCCTTCTATCTGCGTCACTCTTTTGTTGACTATGAGCTACCTTCAATCGATCTCAAATCACGGTGACCTTCTCATTACTATCATGAATTTCATCTGGCCCAAGAATAATCTTGTGTTCTGGATCAGCCCAACACACCAGTGACTGATACAGTCGTCCATATAATGCCTCAAATGGTGCCATGCCAATGCTTGATTGATAGTTGTTGTTGTACGCGAACTCTACTAGACGTAAATATTTCTTCCAGTTACCACCGAAATCTAATGCACATGCATGCAACATGTCCTCAAGAATCTGAATAACCCGCTTAGATTGCCCATCGGTTTGAGGATGAAATGCCGTGCTGAAATTCAAGTCTGTGCCCAAAGCCTCCTAAAAGCTCCTCCAGTATTTGGCATTGAACCTGGTATCTCTATCTGATGTGATGGACAAAGGAACTCCATGCAGTCTCACTATATTCTACAAGTACAATTCTCCGAGAACCTTTCTTGAGCAAGTCGACCTAAAGGGAATGAAATGATTTGACTTTGTTAGCCTATCAACCATGACCCAAATTGCACCGTGCCTCTGCTCTGTCCTTGGCAACCCAGTAAGAAAATCCATAGTCACGTGCTCCCATTTCCATCCTAGAATAGGACGTGACTGAAGTTGACCTGTTGGCTTCTGATGCTCGGCTTTCACCTGCAGACAAGTTGTACATTTGGCCACATATTCTCGAACATCCTTCTTCATTCCTCTCCACCAATATTGTCTCTTTAGATCATGATACATCTTTGTGCTCCCCAAATGAATAGCGAACTGAGACTTATGGGCTTCATCCATTACAGTTTTTATCACTTCTACGATTGTTGAAACTACTAGGTGCTCCCTGAAGTACAACGATCCATCAACATGTATCCTCCATTCTTCAAATTGCTCTCCGTTTTGAATTTGAATCCAGATTCCCCGTAGATGCTGATCTTGCCACTGATTCTGTTTCACCATCTGAATGAGAGCTGGGGTCGTCTCTATTGTTAGACATGTATGCCCTAATGGAGTAAAAATGTAATGAGTTTTTGGAGACATTTTTATCAATAAAGAATTTATTAATCGTATACCAAATCTTGTCCTCTTTACGTT
>CAMOHE010035998.1:0-20825 GCA_946598075.1 Artocarpus hirsutus
ATATATATATATGTATGTACGGATCCTGGGAATACTTTTCCAAACTACGATTATAAATATAAGTTATAATTTATAATAGTTTTGCTACAATTAATGGTTTAATGAATGAATATAACGACATCTGTGACATCCAAAAAGTGGGCGTTACACAACCACACCCATGCGTGAGTAATCTCAAATGGTCTAACATACTTTGGCGCGAGTTTACCACTTACTTTGAATCGTGTGATGCTTTTGCGAGGCGATACCTTTAAGAGAACAAAATATCCTACCTCGAATTCTAAAGATCAGTGTCTTCTATTCGCGTAGCTCTTTTGCCTACTTTAAGTTGCCTTCAATCGATCCTATATCACGGTGACTTTTTCATTGCTAGCATGAATCTCATCTGGTCCAAGAATGATTCTATCTTTTGGTTTTGCCCAACATACCAGTGATTGACACGATCGTCCATACAGTACTTTGAACGGTGCCATGCATGCTCACTTGGTAGCTGTTGTTGTATGCAAACTCTATAGATGCAAGTACTTCTTTTAGTTCCCATCGAAGTCTAATACATATGCATGTAACATATCTCTAAGAATCTGAATAACTCGCTCAGATTGCCCATCAATCTGAGGATGAAATGCCGTGCTTAAATTCAAATCTGTACTCAAAGCCTCCTGAAAGCTCCTTAGTACTTGGCATTAAATCTGGTGTCTCTATCGGATGTGATGGACAAAGGAACTCCATGCAACCGCAATATGTTCTATAGGTACAATTCTCCGAGAAATCTTATCGAGCAAGTTGAACTAAAAAAGATGAAATGTGTTGATTTCGTTAACTTACCAACTACGACCCAAATTGCATCGTGCCTTTGCTTTGTCCTTGGCAATCTGGTAAGAAAATCTATCATGTTGTGCTCCCATTTCCACCCTAGAATAGGAAGTAGCTGAAGTTGGCCTACTGGCTTTTGAAGCTTAGCCTTCACCTGAAGACAAGTTGTGCACTTGGCTACATATTCTTGAACATCCTTCTTCATACCTCTCCACCAGTATTGTCTCTTTAGATCACGATACACCTTTGTGCTCCCTAGATGAATGGCAAACTGAGACTTGTGGGCTTCATCCATCATGGCCTTCATCATTTCTGCGATTGCTAGAACGGCTAGGCTTTCCTTGAAGTACAGCAATCCATCGGCATGTATCCTATATTTTTCAAATTGTTTTCCCTTTTGAATTTGCTTCCAGATTGCTTGCAGATGTTGATTTTGTCACTGATTTCGTTTCACCATCTAAATAAGAGTTGGGGTCGTCTCCATATAGTACACCAAAACTCGATCATAATCTTCATAGTACTGCAGCCTATGCTCACTCACTGTTGCGTCCCTTTTCCAATTCTCTAGAACCAAACAAGCTAAAATCCCTAAAGACTTTTGGCTAAGAGCATCTATGACCACATTGGCTTTCCCAATATGGCACTATAGCGCAAGATCATAATCTTCCATGTACTCCATCCACCTTCGCTGCCTTAAGTTTAGATCCCCTTGGGTGAATAGACACTTTAAACTCTTGTGGTTGGAGAATACCTGAAATGTCGCCCTATACAAATAGCATCTCCAGATCTTCAGCGTGTGAATCACCGCTGTGAGCTCTAAGTCATGAGCAAGTTAGTTTCGCTCGTGAGGTCATAGCTATCTCGATCCATAAGCTACCACACGGCCGATGTTGCATCAATACACATCCAAGCCTGTGTCTTGAAGCATTTGTGGAAACTTCATATGGCTCATCACTATTCAAAATGATCAGAACTGGAGCTGTAGTCAACCGATTCTTTAATTCTTGGAAGGCGAGCTCACATTCTTCATCCCACTCAAACCTAACATTCTTCTTGATCAGTTTTGTCAACGACGTTGCTATCTTCGAGAAATCCTTTACAAATTTCCTATAGTATCCTGCAAGTCCTAAGAAGCTATGGATTTTTGCCATATTCCTCGGCTGTTTTCACTCCACTATGGCTTCCACCTTGGACGGATCCACTGAGATACCTTGCTCGAAGTGACATGTCCTAAAAACTTAACTTCTGTTAGCCAAAACTTGCACTTTTCCTTCTTACGTACAGCTGATGCTCCCGGAGAGTCTGAAGTATGATCCTAAGGTGCTGCTCATGCTCCTCCAAAGTCTTAGAATAAACCAAGATATCATCGATAAACATGATCACGAACTAATCTAGATAAGGCTTGAATATTCTATTCATTAGATCCATGAAAGTTGCCGGAGCATTTGTCAATCCAAACGGCATCACCAAAAACTCAAAGTGTCTATACCGGGTATTGAATGTTGTTTTAGGAATGTCCTCTTCTTTAATCCTGAGTTCGTGGTATCCTAATCGTAAATCTATTTTCGAGAAATACCGTGAACCTTCTAACTGATCAAACAATTCATCGATCTTGGGCAAAGAATACTTGTTCTTCACGGTGACTTGATTTAGCTATGGCTAATCAATGCATAGCCTTAGGGTTCCATCATGCTTCTTAGTGAACAAAACTGGTGCTCCCCACAATGACGTACTATTCTGGATATACCCTTTGTCAGCAAGCTCTTGAAGCTGCTTCCTCAATTCTTTTATTTCCACTAGCGCTATTTGATAAGGTGCTACAGAAATAGGTGTTATTCTGGGAAGTAGCTCGATACCAAACTTGATTTTTTGATGCAGTGGCAATCCTAGTAACTCGTTGGGGATGACATCTTCAAACTTATCAACCATTAGAATTACTACATTTCTTCTTGATGCACTAAGTTCTCCTTCTAGATTTATGAGAAAGGCATAGCAAGCAAGATTCTTCTGTCCTCTAAGACATGTCTTCATAAGACGTTCACTCGTTATTTGATCACTCCCACCCTGGTAAGTGATCGTCGTCCCCTTATTAGATACTAAGGTCACTTTCTTAAGTTGACAGTCTACAGCTACATTATATCTAGACAACCAGTCTATCCCTAGGATTACATCGTATGAACTCATAGGGATTACAATCAAATCACTTTTCAGAATCTCATCCCCAATCTCTACTTTACGTGATTTACATACACAATTCACACACACCCACCCTAAGGGTTCGGCTATAACTAAAGGTTCATCAAATTCTTCACCTTGAATCCCAAGGCATGTACAAAAGAGCTTGAAATGAGAGAATGAGTGGCACTACTATCAAATAATACGTGTGCTAAGGACTGAGAAACTAGAATTTTACCATCCATAACCGCATTGCTATTTAGGCATCTAAACTCCTTGATTTCATCGTGTGAACCTAAACTGGAGCTTTGCCTTCTCCTCTACCAACATTGCTAGGTCTTGGATTGGCCGCCGATGTTGTTGCGATGGAGGTGACTGCACGCTAGCTGTACTCGACGCTCGATACTGAGGGGCACTATACTGAAAGTTCTGTGGCTGGAGTCCTTGTGCTGGGTATGGCAATTGTTGGGGAGAGAACTAATGGAACTAGAGCTGAGGAAATTTCTGAGGCTGAGGTAGAGTCTGAGGCTGACAACTAGCTCCTTCTCCAGCCTGAAGTCTACGGCGAGCACTCCTGATTAGGCAGTACCTCTTGATGTGTCCCGGCTACTGACAATAATGGCAATGAAAACTGTAGGGATTGTTGTGCCTGTTGCTAGATGAACTACTGCTTCTACTATTCATGTTACCCTGTTGACTCTTCTATTGAGTTAGACAACTATTGGTGCTCCTCCTACCGCTCCTTTGTGGTCCTTCAGACGTCCTTGCTTGATCCTTATAGTATTGAAAATAATCGCTTTCCACAGATATTGCTGCTGACACAAGCTCTCTAAAATTCTTGAATCGCAAGGCAACCACCTGTCATCGAATAGAAGCCTTAAGGCCGTCTTGGAATTTGATACATTTCTCACGTTCCAATGGCACTACGGATGGAGTGAACCTGGCCAACTCATTGAACTTTGCCTCGTACTCACGAACTAACATCACCCTACTGCAACCTATAAAACTTGACCGCCTTCTAGTCTCTATATCCTTGGGGAAAGTAGCAGTCATAGAATAGCTCCTCGAACCTATCCTAGCTAATGTTCCTATTGTTCTCCACACATTTAGTTTGCTTCCACCAAGTGTTAGCACCACCTTTGAACTATATGCTGCAAATTCCACACGATACTTTACAGGCACGCCAAAGGTATCCAAGTTTTTCACAATTGAGTCTAGCCAATACTCGGTCACTTGTGGGGTTCCCGTTCCTGTCGAAGGTTGGAACGGATGCATGCTGAAACTCCTTAAAGTACACATGCCTACGACTAGCCTTAGAATCTTCAGTCTTGCCCTTGCTGCCATCTACCGGAATGCAGCAAACATGGCCCTTATCATGCCCTCGTCATTTCCAAGATTAGCGTCAGTTGTTGAATGAAGTCTAGGTGTCGTTCTCTCACTTTTGAAAACAAAATTTAGACCATCAGTGGTATTTCATTGTTGTACTTATGTATGCACAATTCCCAAGGTTCCTAACCTTGAGCTCTGATACCATTTTATCATGCCCCAGAGTACATGAGATGACGTGGCGGTTTAATTAAGCTACTTAAAAAGAAATTTAATTTAAACACAAGTTAAAGAATTTGATTAATTAAGAATTAGTGAAAATTTAAAAGCCTTTTTAAACAAATATATGTAATAATTAAACAATTAGGAAACAAAGTAAACAACAAGAAGATAATAATAAAGAAAGAAAAGAAATATGAGTTAGGTCCCACCAGCCTACAACTTGTGCACGCGCGTAGTATCGGCAATAATTAAATTACAACCATAGTTTAAATTAAAAAGAGGAAGTTAAAGTTATACATGCCTTGATTTTTATAATTCTAATAACCTACACTAGTTCCTCTACTATTCACGAGTCCGGTCAGTAGACTCTTCATTTGTCCTAAGCTAAAGCACCTAAAGGGGAAAGATTTAAAAACAAATAAAAAGTAAGCAAAAGGCTGACTAGGACTATGCTTTAAAATAGATAAATAATTTAAATACAAATTTACCTTTCAAAGAAATAATTCAAAAACAAAGTTTAATAAATAAATTCTTTCAAATAAGTCTCATTAAAACAGTTCATCTAGAAAGTACCTTTAATCTTTCTTGGGCAAACCATTTATATAACACCACTGTAGTGGCTCAGCTGGGTTTTGGGACCTGCCTTCAAGGTTACACATTACACGACCCGATCTTTGATATGGCATCATGCCTGTCTATATATTTCTATTAGTTATCGAAAATCTCTTTTTATCGAGTATTTTTATTTACATTCATTATGAGGTTTGTTATGAAAATCTCTTCAGTCTAATGTTTAAGAAAATACTCAATGAAAATCCTTTTCATTCAATCGTTGAAAAATATTTTAATAAAAATATTTTTAAGGCCAAAATCATTTTAAAACTAGGCTACCAAGGAAGGGGTATCCTACCTTAATACTTGTGCTGATGTCCCACGCCACATTCCCGATCCACTATACGTTAACTCTGCAGAACCATGAACAATCTTAAAGATAAAAACTGAGTCTATCAGTATATAGCTTAAGATATCATATGTTACTAAATTATCTCATGGTGTCCTAGTGTGCCATTTAAGTCTATAAAATTATATTGTAACGTTAAAATCTCAATCAGAGTTCAAAACGGTGAAAACAAGTGAAAAATGACAAATTTTCACTATGCCCGATCGGCCTGCTGGTCTCTTTGGTTCGGCCTACTGAACTGTACAGTTTGGCCTGTTGAAAAAACAGGTCTGGTTGGCTGAACTTTTCTGGGTTCGGCTTATCGTTCGTATGAATCCAGCCTGCCGAACTCATGAATCTGGCCTACCAAACTTCAAGTTCGGCCTGCCAAACTGGAAAATTTTAGAATTTTCTAGGACCTCAGCCTCGGCTTCCCGAGCTCTAATCTTTAATTTCAACCTGTTTTCTCAGTTCTCAAGCATAGAAAACATTTATAGATGATAGAAAAATGTTACAAAACACTTTTGGACTAATTTAAACAAGATTTGCACAAAAATTTTGAGTAAATCCGAAAATATAGAAAAATAAAAAATCTTGATTTAAATCCGTTTTTCTTCAAACTAAGCTTAGATTCTAATTATTTTAAATTCTTCTAACTTAGATTAAAATTATAGGCCTCTTAGTCCTTCCGCCATCCTTGTAAGCACTATTTAGACAAGTAGAATTATTGGTTTTTAATTAATTTAGAATATGGAATTCTAAATTATTCTAAATTAAATATCACTTTAAATAAATTATTTATGAATTAATTTATAATTATTGAATAATGTGATTATTTAATAAATAAATAAAAATTAATTTTAGAAGAGACACAATGGGTCCCACTTACTGTGTGTGGGTGGCACATTCTGCAACAAAAAAAGGTTTCATGTGTAGTCCAAAACTTGCTTACTAAGTTTCCATATACAAAACTTTATACTTTTGGATAAATATGGTTTAATGCAAAATTGGAATTCTATATATGGAAATGAATCAGACTCAGAAATAATCAGTATTATTTTCTCTACTGGCTAGATATTGGTGTCACAAGCTCAAAGAATCTATCTGTTTATAGCGCCACATGCAGATAAGGAAAGGGAAACTTGTTTTGTTTATTTTAATTAAATACGTGATATTTAAAATTAATATAAAAGAAGCTTTTAGAATTAATTAGGTCTCACATTCTCTATAAATGAAAGCCTCGTCTATTTATTGTACACATGATTGAGAGTCTTAGAGAGACTACGAAAACTCTGCCAAAAACCCTTGCATAGGCGTGTAGAGAGAGAAAGAGAGAAGAAGAAGTGTTCTTCATCCTAAGATCTACTTTGGTCATGCACTAAGATTAGTGGGTGACAAAGGTGAGAAAAGTGATTATTAGAAAAACCTAAATCCTTCTACGCCCACACGTACATCTCTCTGGTGCCAAAGACTAGACAAGAAAGGCTTTAGTTTCATATAGAGAATGGTGAACTCTGGTAGAAGTTTCTCCTCGTAATTGTTTCAACCTATAAAAATAAGTCATATGTATATTTATTAAGCGTTAAATTCATATCCTTATAACATGTTTTAAAAAAGTTTTAAATTTTTTTGGTTATATAGGTTCTGCACATTTATCACGTTTCTACATATTTATCAGACACGTTTTAGAAACCAACATTAGTCTCATTCAAAGGTCTGGAGTTGCTAACATTTGAGGAGGACAACGAAGCCAAACATGGGTTATCGGCATTTATATTGTTTTCTTCCATGAAAAAGCAATTTATACCTTTTATTTTCTTGAAAAAAGAAATATAAAAATCGCAACTCTCTGCCAAAAAGCCATCCCAAACCCCCTTCCCTGTATGCCATTATCTTGTTCACTTGGGGGATGCAGTACTATAGGTATGACGAAAAGCCCATAATCAGCTCGTCTTAGCTAGATTTCTTCTTCAAAATCAAGAAAACATGACAAATAATTTTATAGTGAAGTTCTATGTATATCCCGCCTAATATACTCCTCTGTTGTTGTCCCAAACAGATAACTTTCTATTTAGCTTAATTAGTATTTGGAATTTTGAGTGGCCATATTAAACGCATGGCTTCATTAATTAGCTCATTTGCAAGTTAGCAGCAAACTGCAAAAATTCACATGCCTGGAGACTAATTTATTTGCTATTGACAATGTGAAGACGCAAGTTCAATTTATTATTATTTTTTTTTTACCTACAATGGGAAGAAGGTGTAAGAAAAATAAATTATTAAATTTGCATCTTAGTCCGATACTTCAAATTTGCAGAAGGCAGATGTGCTAATGGAACAACACAGCAGAAAATGAGAAAACAAGTAAGAAATAGAACAAAGAACATAAGTGGTCAATATTGATGATTTTGTACGTGCACAAGACAGATTCAAAACCATAACTTTTTTTTTCCCTACTTTAGAACAAGTACCTCAAGATCTCACTTAGAATTATCCCAATTCATAAAGTCAGATCCAGAGTACTTGTTCAGTTGCTACTCTCACCAGCTTCTTCCTTCAACATGATAATTGTTTTCGAGGGGTGATTCGAAGACAGACAGAGACACACTACTGTCAACTTGATCATCTCCTAAAGCGTTTCTTTCACTCCTTTTATGATCCACAACACTATACCACGAAGTAAGTCTTAAAGACAGATCTAGATCAACGGTATCGCCGCAATCTGAAGCCTTCCTTTCCAAACTCTTGCTTCGTTCTTCGATGGCAGTCACTGTATTGGATTCTCTAGGAGCATTGAAGTTGGTACTACTACTATTGTATCTTGCAAACTCATGTGCTCTAGAAGCAGCTTGCAAATGTGTTATAGCGTTAAGATCGATTGGGGCACTCAATCGGGTTTGGGGGAGCGAAGATTGATGACCATCTTTTGGTTTATGACGAGTATTCCAAGCTGAGTTCTCTGTGACAGAAGAAGAAATAGTATTATTGCTTGTGGGAAAACTGCAAGGAATTGTGCTGCCCCAGTTGCCAGCTGTAGTAGTGCTACCAAAGACTGTCGGGCCATAAAATCCAGCAGATCTTGAATATTGTCTGAAGCTTCCAGAAGAACTCCACAAGGGGTGGTGGAATCCGTATCTATATTTGGTATAAAAAAATTTAACAATTAATTGATTATGAGATTCTTTTTGACGCAAATGAATGAATTTATCAAGTAACATCAATTGTTACCTGGAGCTCGAATTATGGTTTTGATTGAATCCTTGCAGCATAGGAAGTTTGCTGAGGTTGTAAATATTTGTGTCTCCATATTCCACAAGGTGCCTATGATCTGCTAGTACTGTCAACAAATGGGGACACAAAATTGAACAGAGAGATTTAGGGGCAAATTGATTGTAAACGGTCCTTATTAAAGAAGAAAATTAAACCATCAGGATATTAGCATGATGTACCTTGGCCTGTGTCATCGATCTTCTTGCTTCTATACATCTAATATTCATTAATGATAAGAGAAGTTAAAAGAAATTAGGCAATATCTAATTTAAAATAAATACCGAATTGTATAAATGGGGAGAGAAGATCACTTACATGAGAGGAATGAGTTATGAAACTTATAAAGAAAGAACTAAGACGTATAGTTTCCTTCCAAAAAAAGAAAAAGAATTAAGACGAAAGATCTAATTGGGAATTCTTAGCTGGTAAACCAACCTGCAAATGGCTCTTAACATGCGCAACACTCAATCCCTTAATGTTCATCAGCTGAAGAACCAACTTTGGTGTAGCTCCTATGAGACCCAAAATCAAAATTCAATACTTGAATAGAAAATGGACAGATTTTAAATGAAAATGTTCTTCACATGATAATAAATATGCATAATTTGGAAGACTAGCTGCAAGTTTTTTTTCTTAATAAATAAATATAGAGAGGAGTAAGTCCTCCATTTCGAATAGATCAATCACACTTATAGAACTTACTCTCTTGTCCACCGAGCCTCTCCACGGCATGAACAAAACGGAGATGAAGATCAGGCGTCCATCGCAGCCTTGGCATCTTCGATCTAACATAGGGCCGTACTGATGACTTTCTCTCACTCTCCTCCACTATGCTGTTACTCGAGCTTAATCCTAAATTGTTCTTGTTAGGCTTACTAAATTGATCGTCATTATTCTCTCGGCTCCCACTTTCGCTGTCGTTTTGGTCCGAGAGGGTTGTCTTTGAGCATTCAGAATTACTACTCCTCTTCATCTTAATTTCAAGCAAAAAAAAAAAAAAAAAAATTCTTCTGTCGTTTGCTCAAGAAGTCAGGCTAAGCTGGGCAGTATTATTTGGTTGTGATTTTGTTCTTGCTTAGCACTAAGATAAGCCATAATTAGGAATTAGAGCTTTCTCGGTGGCTCTGAAATCATGGCCTGCATCGTCTACATTACTTTCTATCTTTCTCATGCTCTCTGGGCAGAAAGAGAACTGTCTTTACAAAAACAGAGACCTCGAAATACATTAATTAAGAGAGAAAATGGGTTATGGGAATATGTAAAATACAAGAGATAGAAAACCCTAGATCTTAAGAGACAAGATATTGAAGACCTTTCTCTCTCTTTCAACCTGCTACTGTCTCGATAGGCAGTGATATTTTATTTCAATATTCTTGCATATTTATAGTGCATATGTTTAAGTTCCAACATGCATGGTATATATGTCATGATATGCACTCATGCATGCATACATGCATGTCAAGCTAGCTAGAAATATAGAAAG
This sequence comes from Artocarpus hirsutus, assembly GCA_946598075.1. Taxonomy (NCBI): domain Eukaryota; kingdom Viridiplantae; phylum Streptophyta; class Magnoliopsida; order Rosales; family Moraceae; genus Artocarpus; species Artocarpus hirsutus. Next base: position 10,230 of record CAMOHE010035998.1, read on the forward strand.
GAATATACTCCTTTTCTCAAAATCTTTAAACAAAAGATTTTATGCACACATGCTAGGCCCATGCACGTGATTCCAAACTTTTACTTTTCAAAGTTGAAAACAATCAAAAGAACAATATTTTGTCTTTTAGGGACTAGAGTATCTTTGGAATTCACCAGCTAATTAAAGAGATTATAATGTTAATTGTAGTTCCATGCATTTAATAAATCAAACTCAGAGCTCAAAATAGCTCATAAGTGTTTATACTAACGTGAATGAGACTGAGGCATATTAAAATCCAGAATGTAGCAGATATCAGACATATTGCAGGGCGTAGTATTTCCAAGGGAAAAGTCGATCAAGAAATTATTTATTGGTTAATGTCTCTATTTTTATTGGAACTAAATTTGAACAAACTTTCAAGTAGACATCACCCACCACCCCCACACTTCCCTCCCCCCCCTCCGGGGCCACTTTTTCTTCTTTCAACTTTGTCTGTTGCTCCATGAAATGACCGCTTGGAGTTCCTTTGCCTTGAATTCATATACGTGTTAAGATGACAAGTTTATTTTTACCAGTTGTAGACTTCCCAGATACAAACAAAACACAACAATCAATAATTAGCTAGCTGATGGGGTAACAATTGAGAACATTCATGAAAATTAGACATAATTAAAAAGTATTTTTGAAGTGAATTGCCAACCCTCAATTATGAACTTCATGATCTAAACAGTTTATTTAATTACGTAGTCCTCTCCTTTATTAATTTAGCAAATGTACTTATTAAAAAATTAAATTTCGCTCTCTTTATTTTCTTTAATTAGTAATACAGATAGAATGATACTGATTAATGGAATATACAAGTAGGTTATGTATATCGTTAATTGATATTGTTAATATCAACAATCTAATATTCCGATTTCCTACCTCTTTCAACAAGACAGGTATCCTTTATAGAATATACATTAGGGATAAAAGTAATACAATTACATATATATATATATATAAGAAACAAAAAAAAAAAATATTTGTGGGGTTTAGAGTTATTACTTCAAAAAGAGAACCCATTAATAGTAACTCTGCAGGTTGGTCGATGCATGTGCTTTTCAAGCTGTTACGGATGCAGACCCAAGCTCATCAAAGAGATAATATGATACACTAAAATATATCCTTTTTCATCGGGAATCACGGGGATTGTTCTTCTCCTTGAGATTTGAGGCTTTTGTACTTCTCACTTCATGACCTCCTTTAGGATGAATGTTTCCAAGCTGTTTTTCCTGCAGGAATATATATTAAGTATGAAGAATATTTAAGAATGTAAGTGAGCCAATGCATTTTAACTCGTATCAAAGTTTTTCTAATCAGTGTATATTAATTTGAATATACGACAAATATGAAGAAAATTTTCAATAAATATAAAGAATATTTCCAATATACATTGGTTTAATATTTTTTTAATATTTCTTGAATTAGATAGGTTTGTAAGCATTTTTTTTCTCTTAATAAATTTTTGCTTTAGAGGAAAAGGTACATTAAGTTGTTGTTAGCTATTTTTTTTGCGAACATTGTTTGTGCATTTATTATGTGCATACACTGAATGAGCTCTATTAACAGAGCATATTTCCTTTATCGCACGAGATCCATCACTTCTTAGTCACCGCAAAAAAATTTAAACAACATATATTTCTTTTGCAATCAACTTAACTGAGACACGAATAGTTGCTATTAATTAATCCATAACAATTTAGGCTCAAAAATTTCAGCCATGAGATTCCATTAAATATTGTGATTTTTTAAAATAAACAACGAAAAGAGATTAGTGATATTGGTTAAAGTAAATCCCAACTAAGCTGATAGCTAGTAGAGAAATTATATCTATCAAGGCCCTCCATGTAATATTATTACAGATAAAAGGGGAAAAAAAACTACTATAGTCTAAAAATATATATACGTGTATAATTTAATTGCAGAAGAGGAGAAACCACTACAAAAAAAACTACATTGAACGACATATTATTGACGACATGTAGTTTTTGAATGTCGTTAAAAAGTACATACAACGACATCTCCAACAAAGATGTCATTAACGACATTTAAAACAATAATTCACGACAACTATATAGATATCGTATTAAAGGTTTCCTTTTAACGATAATAGTTTAGTGTCGTTAAATTATTTAACAACAAGTAGGAGATATCGTCGAAGCCTTGGAGATTCCACGACATCCCTTATAGACGACATCTTGACCAATGTCGTCTATAAAGGATGTCGTAGAATCTCCAAAGCTTCGACGACATCTCCTACTTGTCGTTAAATAATTTAACGACACTAAACTATTGTCGTTAAAAAGGAGATCTTTAATATGGCATCTATATAGATGTCGTTAATTATTGTTTCAAATATTATTAACGACATCTTTGTTGGAGATGTCATTGTATGTGCTTTTCAACGACATTTAAAAACTACATGTCGTAAATAATATGTCGTTAAATGTAGTTTTTCTTATAGTGAACTAAATTTGACATATAATAAGTAGAATATATAAAGATATACATAGAACTATTTATAATTTGGAATTGGGATAAATTGTGTCAATTATCAACTAGAATTAAGTTTCTTGGGAAGCATGGTATGAACAGAATTTGGGCGGTTGCATGACTTGGTAACTTTTGTGTTGGTCTTTTCTGTATATACGGTTTGGAAGTACTACTTGAACCTCTCTGGAATTTAGACCATTTTCTATTTTCTGCTTCCTTTTAATCAGAAACCAACTAAGAAAATCATAAAGTATCTCTTTCTCGCATGAGGGTTAGATCAGTTCACATGTAGAGCCATTTCTTTGAAGCAAAGAGAAGATACGTTTGAGTTGCAAGAGAACTTTTTCATTCCTCCCACGTGTACGGCCGTAAGGTATGGCAGATATATATATATATGTATGTATGTATTTATATCTGTATGTACATTACACACATATATATAGGCTATGGACGACCACACGCACATATTTAGGTCAAAACAAGGTATATACCAAAGCCAAAGCTTCACGGCACTATTCCTTTTTTTTTTTTTTTTAGGCCATTACTCACGGGTCTCCTGCGTGCAGGTAAATATATATAAATAGCTAAACAAGTACATTTCATTTTTTTTTTATGTTACTAATCTGTATCAATTATAGCTAAAAATTAAAATGTTTTTACAAGAATTTCACTGACAAAAAAAGAAAAAGAAAAGAACTCGGTTTGAACTCTATCAAAGAATAAAATGTTAGCAATATAGTGCATGTGATATGATAAAACAAACAAGCTACAATTGAAAATTATAAATGAAAAAAACAAGTACAACAAAAACCTTCAACTAAATCAAAGAGAAAAATTGAATCGAAAAAAATGGTCGAAGCACGTGTGGTTCACGCTTTCCTTAAAATAGATTCGTCCCTTCTAGTTGTGCATGAGCATTTGATAGACATTTGTCTCTCAGGATACAATGACTTACGACGGAATCTTAAGCACTATCAGATACCGTCTTCCACAAACTTAAAAAGTGTACTTCTAGACAAGCTTTGAAAACAAAGAAAACTCCGTGGTGTATGCAAAATTCTTGTGTCAATGTGTGTGTCAAACACGTGGAGGAGAGCTCTATTTATAGGCTCAAAAGAATGAATGTTACAATCCAAATTATAATAAGGTTTTATTCAAATTTTATGAGCATAATGGCATTGGCTATAACCCTCCATTTTGATGATAATGATGCTCATAATCTCCCATTAAACCATCACTTGTAACCCTCTATTTTTTATGATAATGATGCTCATAATCTGCCATTAAGCCATGCATTTTGGTGTTACAACATGAGAATTAAGCCATGAATTTGGGTGTTACAATATGAGGATTATGACCTCCACTAACCTCAACTAATGAGTATCAATTTCTCATTTACCCGATTATCATTTTTCCAATAATTCCCCACACAAATGAAATCGACAGACTACAAGGAAAAAACAAAGATACGACATGGTAATAGAGTTCTACGGTTAATATCTACATAGGATATGTAGGTTTTAACCTTTGAACCTTCTCTTGTGAAAGTTTGTTTACTTTACTGGCTAGAAAACAGATGCGATATCCTTGAACTATTCTACCGTTTGTGTAAATGATAACATATCTCACACAAATATTTTCCTGACACAATTTCAGTTCTCATGGTTATGTTCATTTTACCCATGAACATCTCCCTAGTTCTACAAGAGTTTCTAAAGAATTGAGCCCTAGCAATTCTCTTTTGAAGCGGCCCTACTTCTCTCTCACATAGTTGATTTTTTACTTTAAGAGTAACCTGCATTACTCCGCTTGAATTCCCAACATATTCGATGCATAAGAATCATTAAAAGCAAACTGCTTAACCTTTCCTTATGGGTATAAATGATTTTATTATAGGAATAGGTTGGGGTAACTCCCACAGTGATCCTACTCGGTCTATTCAGTTTAGTGATCCCATTGAACCTAGATCTTGGGATCTCTAGTCAACAAGGTTGGATTTTCACTGTTTCGACCTATTCTTTCATGGGCTTAAGTCCCATTCCTCTTGATGTTTTCTCAATTTGACCTCTATTCAGTCCTTTGGTTAACGAATATGTAATATTCTCTTTAGACCTTACATAATCTATTGTCATAACTCCAGTCAAGATTAGTTGTCTAATGGCATTATGTTGACAATGTATATATCTTGGCTTACCGTTGTACATCACATTCTGTGCCCTGTCAATGGCAGATTGATTATCGCAATGTAAGCATATTGCAGGTACAGGTTTAGGCTATTTAGGAATATCCTCCAAGAAATGCCTTAGCCATTCAGCCTCTTTGCCACTCTTATCTAAGGCTATAAATTCAGATTCCGTAGTGGATTTGGATATCATTACCGTCTACTTTGAAGTCTTTCATGAGACTATTGCGCCTCTCAAAGTGAATATATATCCACTTGTAACTTTAGAATCATGTATATCAGATATCTAACTCATTAAGTACATTAAACTACCTATCACTCTAGCAATTTCACCTGGGATATACTTTTTCCTCTATTTTTAGATAGATATTGACCAATATCAATTAGTGTTTTGGCCATGTCAAAGTCATTTTTACTAAATTGTCAAGTATCTTGTCCTCATAGTGTGACTGACTCAAGATAAGTCTATTAGGCGACCTTTTGATTTTGATTCCCAAAATCACATCAGCAGGTCCCATGTCTTTCATGTCAAACCCAGAGTTCAACATGTCTTTGGCAAATTTGATCATCCAATTATTGCTACCCACGATTAGCATATCATCTACATACAAACAAAGAATGCCATATCCATCGTCTATTCTTTCACTTGTCACACTCATTAATTTTGAAAATCATGACACTGTCAAATTTCTCATGCCATTGCTTTGGTGTTTGTTTAAGTCCATACAATGACTTCACCAATTTGTAGACTTTCTTTTCTCAACCTAGAGCAATATAATCCACAGGTTGTTCCATATAAATTTCCTCTTTAAGATCTCCATTAAGAAAAATAGTCTTTACATCCATTTGATGTACTTCAAGATTCCGCAATGACAATCACCAAAATCATTCTAATGGAGGTTATTCTCATCATAGGAGAATAAGTATCAAAGTAATTAAGGCCTTCTTTTTGTCTATAATCTTTTATAACAAGTCTAGCATTATACTTGTCAATTGTTCCATTTGCTTTCCTTTTTTGTTTGAAAATCCACTCAGAACCTAACGGTTTACTTCTTGGAGGATGGTCTACTAATTCTCAAGTATGATTCTTCATGACGGAATCAATTTCACTCTTTATGACTTCTTTCCTTACAGGAACGTTAGACGAGCTTACAGCTTCTTTAAAAGTTTGAGGTTCTTCTTCTAGCATATAGGTCAAAAAATCTGGTCCAAATGACTTTTTTGTCCTTGCCCTTTTGCTTCGTCTAGGCTCTTTCTCTTCTTTTTGGGTTTCATTTCTTGGTGATCTTGACTATCTCTTCAATAGTCTCAAACGTTCATTTCGACGAACTTGGACCATCCCCTTTTAATTTACAAGGAAATACATGATCAAAAAATTATGCATTCCTAGATTCCATTATCATGTTCTTGTGATTCTTAGGGTTTTTAGATTCATACACAAGGAATCGATATGCACTACTATTGTGGGCATAACTAATGAAGATGCAATCAACCGTTTTAGGACCTATTCTCGTCTTCTTTGGTGTAGGTACCATTACCTTTGCAAGGCACCCCCACATTTTCAAGTATTTGTAGGAACACTTTCTACCTTTCCATAATTCATAAGGGGTCTTGTCTTCTTTCTTTCATGGTACCTTATTTAAAAAGTAATTAGCTGACAAAATGGCTTCCCCCTACATGTTCTGTAACAATCCTAAACTTATCAACATTGCATTCATCATATTCTTTACGATATGATTTTTGCATTCAACCACACCATTTAACTGAGGTGAATAAGGTGGCATAACCTCGTAAATAATACTATGTTGTGTACAAAATTCACTAAATGGTTCAACATATTCACCACCACTTCTTACCATCTTAATTTTCTTATTAGGTTAGTTTTCAACTTCTTGCTTATAGAGAGCAAATTCTCTATAACTTCATCTTTGCTTTTAAGCAAATATACATAGTAATATTTGTGCTATCATCTATGAATGTGACAAAATATTTATTCCCACCTCTAGTTTGAACAAATTTTAGGTCACAAACATCGTCATGTATAAAATCAAGTGGCTCAGTATTTCTCTTAATTGTTTGGAATGAAGATCTTATTAGTTTTACCTCTACACATATTTCCCACTTATGTTTGGGATCTATATTAAACGTGGGTATGTGATCTAAGTTAATTAGTCTACACTAAGTATCATAATTAATATGACCTAGTCTACTATGCCATAAATTAGAAGACTCAAGCATATAAGCGAAAGACTTTTTATTGTTATTAAATGAATTGAGCTTAATAACCATTACATTCATTTTTCACATATTCCTTTCCCATATATCCCATGTTTAGACAAAACTATTTTATCAACTTCAAAAACTATCTTGAAGCCATGTGAACTCAGTTGAGTTCTAGAAATGAGATTCTTCCAAATATCAGGCACATACAACACATTTTGTTGCCTATATACAGCTTCTCTCCGAAATCTAATAGTAAGAGTTCAATAAAGGCAGCTCTATCACAGCAAACATGGCATGTGGCCCTAGTGTCTAGCCACCACTCCTTTGGGTTAAAGTCTATCATGTTGACTTCAGAGACCATAGTAGAATGACTAATGTCTAACACTTCTTGTGTGATGGTGTCCATCACATTGGCTTCTTTCTTCTTATTCCTCTTCGACAGCCTACAATCCATTGATTTGTGATGTACCTTGCCATAGTTGAAACACTTCCCTTGGAATTTTTGCTTCTTTGAAATTCCTCCCCTAGGTCCTAGCTTGAATCTCGACTTATCTTTCTTATTCTTGGAGCTTTTATCATGCTCCACCACATTCACCTTAGCAACAAACTTGTTAAAGAACTTTTTCTTAGATCCTCTATTGTCTTCCTCAATATGAACTTGAACAATAAGATCTTTAATGCTTATCTTCTTACCCTTGTGCTTCAGATAGTTCTTGAAGTCATTCCATGTAGGGGGTAGCATCTCTATAATTGCAACAACCTAGAAAGACTCACTAATTACCATTCCTTCTACATGAATTTCATGAATAAGTAATTGTAGTTCTTGAACTTGACTGATTACAGTCTTGGAATCTACCATTCTCTATTTCATGAACTATCCAACTATGAACCTTTTAGCACAAGCATCTTCTATTTTATACTTATGGTCTGAAGACTTCAACACTTCCTTGGCCTTTTTTTTAAACTATACACATTACATAGTGTATCAGTTAAGGCATTCAGAATATAGTTCTTGCATAGGAAGTTAGAATGCTTCCATGCTTCCATGCTTTAACAGCAAGCAACATATGAGCATCTGTTTCATTCTCTCTAACATTAGAAGGATCATCTTTTAAGAATCTTGTAAGATTCAATGTTGTCAAATAGAACAATATCTTTTGTTGCCAAGTTTTGAAATTTAGCCCATTGAATATCTCAGGTTTCTCGTTGTGGTTCACAGGAACCGAAATCAATAAAGGTTGCATCGAGGTCGAGGCATGACCCGAGGAGATGGCACCGGTGTCTCAAAAGTGCTCTTAGTTGAAACATTCTTAGTTGGAACAACGTTCATATTATCACCCATTTTTGAAAATACCAAAGTCCAAGTCTTAGAATTTATACCGAAGATAAATCAATGTTTTTTTTTTGAAGTAAAAGACCAAACTGTGTAATATATATAACTAAAACCGTAAACTTTTATAACAAAACATTAAAAAAAATTGTTATATTATAATATAACAAAAGCAATAAACGTAAACAAAAAAAAAAACTATTATAACAATTATTATATAACATAAACCTTTATATATATATATATATATACATACATGCATGCATACATACATACAAAACATAAACATTTATAAACCAAATCAAAAAACAAACAAACTTCCACTATTTATAAACATAAACGTTAGCTAATATATATATATATATATATATATATAAAGAAACGTATACGGATCAATAACATTAAAAAGTAATTTTTTTTTCAATTTAAGTCTTATAACCAAATAGAATAAAATGATCGATCATTAACCAAATTCAATTCCAAAATAAAACAATTAATAAAAGGTAAAGATGTAAGCAACCAAAAAAAAAAAAATTCAACCGTTAAACCATCAAAGAGAATTATCTCATAATAATCCGAGGCAATCAAACCATTCATGCATATAATGTATATAAAAGCTAACCTAAATGTAACAATTCTAAATGGTCATACGAAAAGCAAACATTTATAACAATAACAAAAGCCAACATCAAAAGCCAAGCAAATTTATCAAAGTTGAAACGTAATAAAGTGCTCATAAACAAATATACAAGTAAACAAAGAATCCATAATAAGATGGTTCTACTTAGATTAGTAGAATATTCAAACTGAATAGAATAAAGAATGACTTTGTAATAATGTTAACAAGCAATTAAAATACGTGAAGGAAATTCTAAGGTCTATTCCTTCGTTCCAATAACCTGTCTGTCTTCAAAGGATAATCTGTTTTAAAATTGTTAGCAATATATTGCATGTAACATGGACAAAGCAAACAAGCTACAATTGAAAATTATAAATGATAAAAATAAGTACAACAAAAACCTTCAAATGAATCAAAGAGAAAAATTGAACGAAAAAAAAAGGTCGAGGCACGTGTGGCTTACGCTTTCCTTAAAATAGATTTGTTCCCTCCAGTTGTGCATTGGATTTGACGGATGTCTATCTCCCAACATATAATGACTTGCAACAGAATCTTAAGCACTATCGGGTACCATCTCTGACAAACTTGAAAAGTGTCTTCCTCTATCACCAAAAAGCCTACAATACTTGTAGATAAGCTTTGAAAACAAAGAAGACTTTGTAGTGTGTGCAAACTTATTGTATCAATGTGGACCTCAAACATGTGGAGGAGAGCTCTATTTATAGGCTGAAGAGAATGAATGTTATAATCCAAATTATAATGAAGTTTTCTTCAGATTTTATGAGCATAATGGCACCATTCACTACAAGAAAATATTGATTACACGACCTTTATTTCACGACCGTTTTCTAAAAACCGTTGTGGTAAGGGCAAAAATACGCGGCAAGTTACGCCCGTGAAAACGGAGACCGTCATGGGTAGGTGGGAAGATACAACGACGATTTTTTGAAAAAACCATCGTGGAATACGAGAGATACCACGACGGTTTTTGGAGAAAACTATCGTGGTAGCTTCATTAAAACCCCTTCCCATCCTCGGCATTCAGACACATTTCAGAAACATACTTTACAAATACAAACACAAATCCTTCCGAATCAGCCGCCGCCATCTCTCTCCGCCTCCACACTCCTTAATCTCAGCCCAAATTGTAAGTTTTTTTTGTAGAAAGTGAGAAATAGTTGTTGATTGTGTTGTATAATTAATCCAAAATTGATAAATAGTTGTTGATTTTTTTCTTTATTTTGTGAAGTTGATAAATAGTTGTTCATTTTGTTGTTTATTCTGTGAAGTTTGTATTGTGGATCATGGGTATGATTTCTTCGTTTTATAATGAGTATGTGTAACTTGTTTAATTTATGATGGCCGGCTGATTTTTTTTTATGATTAATTAATATATGTAGGCATGGGTATATATGTAAATTGTGAAATTAATTTTAATTGAATAATTGCTATTTATTATTTTGATTTAGGAATTGCAAAATGATAGGAAATGGATGTGGGATTTTCGATTGTCTAAAGAGTATGTGAATGGTGTGGAAGAGTTCTTGGATTTTGCCAAAAGTCATGCAAATGGTGATAAAATTCGATGTCCTTGTGTTCAATGTGGAAACCATAGATTGCATCCAATTACAATTGTTAGAGGACATTTATTTCAAAATGGAATCATAAGTAGTTATCAAACGTGGCATTTTCATGGCGAGTCTAATTTCAATCCAACCTTACTAA
>CAMOHE010036002.1:0-13473 GCA_946598075.1 Artocarpus hirsutus
TTATGTTATTGGTTTATTTTTTTGACATGAATATATTTTTTGTGAAAATACTTATTTTTCATTATATCACACCTCTTCTAGTATGTTACTTATAATATTTGTTCCACTGTTAACATGTCATTGTTTCACATTAATTGCATTTAGTCTGCATATTTTGTTTATATAAATGCATTACTTTGTATATGTGAACATAAACTATGTGCAATATTGTTCAAAAATTAAATCAAGCTTCTTGTTTTGATACCAATTATTAGCACAAGAATAACTATCTGCGTAGGGGGAAGGGGGATGGGGATGGGGATGGGGGTGGGGGTGGGGATGATTTAGGCTTTTAAAACTTTTTACAATTATTGAAAAATTCTAGACAAAATATGCTCAAGTGACAAATACAAACAAAGATATTGAAATATGTAGGCAAATATAAATTGTGTTAAAGTAAAAGTGTAAGGAGAAGAAATACAAACGCTATTTATAGTGATTCGGCGAAATGCCTACGTCTACTATCACCAAGCAAAAACCCTCGCTTGACCTCTTGCATTATACGACCGTGTTTTTGGCACGATCACTCCTTATACATTGATAGTGACTTACGTTACCCGAGACTCACCACACCTTCTTATAAAGCGATAATTTTCATAGAGATTGTCTTAACCAAAATACCCCAATTTATAAGACTCGAAAACCTAAAGTTTATAGGGTAGGATTTAGAAGGATTTGGGTGCGCTCACAAAATGATTTCTTCAAAGGAAATAAATACAAGATTAGGCTTATTTTGGAGGCGTGAGCAATTCTCAAAGGAATACATAAAAAATTTAAGCTCAAGAGAATGTGTATGAAATATATGCTTTGAAAACTATGTTAGAATTCTTTAATATTTTTCTTGTCGTTCTTGATGCATTATATAATGAATGGAGGGGCATTTATATCTTCCAAGTGCTCAAATATAGCTCAAAATATTTGAATTTAGGTCAAAATAACTGTTAGAAGTGGAGTTCTAATGGATTAAAAATTAGCCGTTATAGACAGCTCGACAAGCTAGAAAATATGCTTCCTAGGCGGAGTTTGATAACTTCAAAACATGGCTCTAAAAGATTATCTGATCGGCAAGTCGTTGTGGTAGTTCGGTAGGCTATTAGAGACACTAGAAAACGGGCCTCAAAAACCCCTAAATAGGCAGGCCAATGCAGGGCATTCGGTAGGCCAAGGGCCATCGACAGGCCGACCTTAAATGATCGACAGGACAGTCTGTGCTGCCCAAGACTTGCCAAAAAATTTGCTCTAAAATCATGTTTTTATAAAAACCTGTTTAAGTACCTTATCTGCCTTGTTGAAGACTTTCCAAATAATAAACCAATTCGAATACTATGAAAGCACATATGCAAGGATTTAAAAACATTTATGAATGCATATATGTGTGTGTGAATTTGAGCTTTTATTTGACTATAAGCACATTCAAAAATTTCTCACTTACATTAGGACCACTAACAAATAAAGTCTTGCATTCTTCAAGTCATTGTGAGTCCATTCCTTTTGCGTTCTTAGCTTGAAACCTCGTGAATGTGCTTCACTTGATTTTGCTTGAACTTAAGCTTTGCAATAGTTAAGAATTTCATTAGCTGAAAATACATATTTGCACATATATACAAAAATTGTATTTGTTTTCATCAAAACTAGTTTAAAATTACTTTATGAAACTTTGAAGCCAACAGTAAGTTCCACAAAAAAAAGGACTAGTAAGTCTTTGGAATTACATAGAGGCTGTTTAGTAACTTTGTTTTTTAAACCACAATTTATATCATTTTGCTATAGTTTTTTTTTTTTACGAATATTTGTTCAAATTTTTTGTTCATAAATATCTACGAAATAAGCGTGCAAATATTTTTCATAGCGGGGAGTCTATACCATCTAAAGAGTGCGGAGATTAGCAGTTATAATTTGTCCAATTAAAAGACTGCCACATTATTTGATGTGAAGGTTATGGTGTAGAATAGTTGGTGTCCCATTTCTCTTTTGGATATGAGAATCAGTAATTGGAGTATAAATATTATAACTTTAGGTAAAATATAATTAAATATTTTAAAAGGCCGACAATGTTTCTTTTCAGAAAAATATTATGTTAGAATATCAATAATGTTTTACCAAAATACCCGCCCAACAACCATCAACTCTCTTTGTTATGAATGAAAAATCATCTTAATAGAATATCAAAAATATTCTACCGGAATACTCTCCGATGTCTTGTATGGCACAAATCTGAAATTTTAAAAAGTGAATTAATTCTATTACATACTTTGTTCAAATATATACAAATAAAATAAAATAAGACAAGAAAAAATAAAAAACAATATATATATATATATATATATATATATAACAACGTTGTAATTTTGAGGTCTATAAAATAAACCTCACTTTATTCCCCTTGATACCTTATAAATAAGCATACTTCAAAATGTGGTTCCAGGTTTCAAGTCTTTCCTTTTAGTACATGTGCTGGACACTCTTATATACAAATATGACATAAAATAGGTTTAAGACTATTCCAAAACTCTAAAGGTGACCTTAGAAGTTGCTCATCATTACCCATTTCATTCTAGAAAAATATGCACTATAAATTGTGCTGTATTTTTTGAACGTAGTTCTATTTAAGTCTATTCTAAGAGCACCTTTAGAGTTTTGGAATAGTCATAAACCTATTTTATGTCATATTTGTATATAAGAGTATCCAACACATGTGTTGAAAGGAAAGACCTGGAACCACATTTTGAAATATGCTTATTTATAAGGTATCCAAAGGGAATAAAGTGAGGTTTATTTTATAGACCTCAAAACTTCTCTAGGGTAGGTTATGTGTTTCGTTCGTTGTTACTTTTATTTAGACCGTTGCTCTTTTCAATTGATAGTAACTCTCTTTATTTTCTTTAAAGTTTGCTATCTCTCTTTTTATTTATTAAGGTTGAACGGAGAGTTTTAGAATAAGATGGGTGACGATTTAATTTTGATGATGTTAGTTGTCTCTCTTTTCATTTATAGATGATTAAAAAAAATACTTAATCTCAGCCAAAATTTTTTATTTCCAGCAAAAAGATCATAACGGCAACTTTTTTTAAATTGGTACTTAACGATTATTGCAGTGTTGGTGAATGGATTTGTCTGCAAGGACCCAAAGCCCGCGCAGGCGAATGACTTCTTCTACAGTGGGCTTGATATTCGAGGAAACACATCAAACCCCGTCGGATCTCGCGTGACTCTTATCAACGTTGACTAAATTCCAGGGCATACTTTGGGCATTTCCCTCACGCGAGTGGACTATGACCCATGGGGGCTAACCACCTCACTTGCATCCCCGAGCCACTGAGGTGTTGACTCTTATACAAGGCAGTCTCCAAGTGGGTTTTGTCACTTCAAATCCAGAAAACCGTTTGATTTCCAAGGTTCTTCAGAAGCGTGATGTATTCGCGTTCACAAAAGGTCTTGTTCACTTCCAGAGAAACATTGAATCTGATAATGCACTCGCAATTTCAGCTTTGAGCAGCCAAAACCCAGGGATTAATACTGTTGCAAACGTAGTGTTTGGATCTGTGCCTGACATCTCTGCTGATATTCTTGCAGAGGCTTTTCAAGTGGATAAGAATATAATCTTAAAAATTCAGTCAAAGTTTTAGATTTCGTAATTGAGCACATCATATGGTACTTGTGATTAGCATTACTGATCTGATAATAGTGTTATTGGCGTGTTTTATTTCATTTTTATTCATTTATCATATGGTACGACAAATATTGTTGCTAAAAGCCCAACAAAAAAGTGCGACAGTCATGCATCGATTCATGGGGCTGACTTTTAAAGTTTAATATTGTGGTCTGTTTGAACGCATTTGATTTTTCCTTGAAATTTGAACAACTATTTACTTAGCAACAATAAATAGGGTTTGAAATTTTTGTTTATGCTAACCGTTTAATTTGATTTTGATGCAATTTGATAATTTTTTAAGCAGCGGTATTTGTGATAAAAAAAAAAGAAGTGATGAAATTCTAACCTTCTAGATCTCAATTATAGGAACGACGTCAATATCGAGTCCGAACTATATCAAACTGGGTTGTCGTCTTGTCCGTCGCCCTCCTCCTCCTCCCTTCTTTTTTTCACCTCCGCCTCTTCCTCCTACTGTTTACCTTATTTCTCTTTCTTCCTTCTCTTAAACTAGCTCCTTTCTCAACCGTCTTAGATTTTCCAATGTCAACTTTCCTATCCCTTAATGTCTATTGTTGTCCCTCTCTCCTAATGTTTGTTTCTTCATCCTCTCCCTCACCATTTCTTTATTTTCACTAGTACACATGGTGAGGTAGACATTGATTTTCTTTAGACGACAATTAGACAAACTATCATCTTATCCAACAACACAATATCTGGTTTACTTTAGACGGTGGCTAAATATACATGTAAACCAAATAAAGCATCAATAGTAATACATTTAGACGATGGACTATTCAAGCCATCGTCAAATGTCTTTTTGCTTTTTTTATTAGACAACGGTTTTCTCAAGAAACTATCGTGTAATCTCTTGAACTGATAAATAAAATGACCTAAGTTCTTTTGTTTTTCCTATGGGAGGCTGCATTCAATCTATTATATTGGCGTCACAATTCGATAACACTATATTTAATGTTCATAGACTCTATTTTCTTCCGCCACCTCATCCATATGCTCATTAGTATAATATTCTTAACTTGTCATGGCTTGTGTCCCCTATACATAATATCTCGCATATACCTTAACACGAGATTTAAATATTTTATATTTTAAATATTATTCATGCATTTTTAATTAGAATTCAATTTGTATAAATAGTAGAATGCTTACCTTTGGTAATAGAAATTTAGTAAACCCTTGAAACGCATTGAAGGTAACTTAAGTTTTTGTGTTCAACTTCTAATCATTTAATGCCCTAGATACATTGGTCAAAATGCAATCAATCTATAGGTATATGCTAAAATTTAGCAATAATAATTCATATAGTTTATAAGAGTACACTTACAATTAAATCATCATTTTGAAGTTGGATTGTACTTCATTGCCAAATAGATCCAACTATAATATACTATCTTTTTGGGAATCAATAAGGGCCAATATATCTAATGACCTTCGTCATTATATATAGCATATAACATCGATCGGCTTCCCCTTGTAGCACCTTCTTTTACAGACGTCACAGATGTCGTTATATTCATTTCACAATACTTTTATTAATAAGATAAACTATTTAATTAAAAGGTAATTTGAAAACATAACCCAAGATCTATGCATTTTTTTTTAATAAATATACATATAAATATTCATCAATATATAATATATTGCTCAATTATAAACACTCATTAAATAGTTTATCAATATCAAAGCAAACTAAATAAACTTTTAAAAATATCTTTAAAATCTACACACACAGTTCGGCAGGCCGAACTTTAAATTTCGGTAGGCCGAAGCTGTCCGGCAGCCCGAAGGTCAACCTTCGGCAAGCCGCCCGAGGCTTTGCAAAACGGGGTTTTAAAATCAACAAGATCGGCAGGCCAATACTTGACAATCGACAAGCCGATTAAAGCTCTTCGGTAGTCCGACCAGTAATGGTCGACAGGCCGAACTTATAAAAAAAAATTTCATTTAAAAACGAGTTTAAAATCTCAAAGGCAGAAGGCATATGAGAAAACTATAAAGTTAAAATATCATAGTTTAAATTTTAAAAGTCTGTCAAATAAACATATTCAAAATTATAAAACATAATTCAAATCCTTAAAATTCAAGAGATAAACATACTCAGAATTGTAAAACATGGTTTATTTCATTAAAATCTCTTTCTTGGCGTTTTTCCGTTTGCAATTCATCTTGCTTAGCTCACACGCCGTCTTGGTCCTCCTCCTAATCCATGGTTCTCTTACCTTTATCTGCACATGATGTAAAACTTGAATAAGTTAATGCTTAGTAAGTACATTGTAATTCTCACAACTTAAAAACATTTTATAAACGTCATCATCATCATCGTAATAGTGTACTAGGCACATTTTCATAGGGAACATATCTTTCTTTACATCAACCATGTTAAAACATTATTCATTTTATCTTAAGGGCCCAAGTGTTGCACTATAACATTATTATCATAGGCGCACCGTCATGAGAGGAGAGAGGTAGCTAATCCCAAACCAAACATGACACATAACTTATCATAACATAACATAACATATCATTGGGTGTGCAACACTTATTTAGGTGATACATACATACATATTTATACTTTCATGTTTTGAAAAACATTATCATCAAAACATGCATAAACATTCATAATAACACTTCATGTAAAATCATCATGAGAAATCATCATAAAACATCATGAACATAGATTTCAAACTTTTCATAAAACTCATACTTTTCATAAAATTCATCATGTTGTAGGTGAGAATGTACTTACTTCAATTAGCTTACTTAACCTTATCTTGTAGGTGACGACGCTGCGGTCTCGATGTGCTCACTTCTCATTGTGTTCATGTCATACATTCATAAAATGGTAATTAACATTTATTTTTAATGAATAATCGCCACAACTTATTATCCATTTCATAAAACATCATATATACATTCATCTCTAGAAACATGACAATTCATACTACATTTTTTTTAATTAACCATAGAACATTAAAACAACACTTTCAACACACTTATATTTCTGACCTTCATAAATTAAAAAAATTAATAACTTTATATTCACATACAATTTGTGCACCAAATTTGGCAGGAATAAAGATAACACATAAACCTATCACCATGATTTTTCTTTAGTCATAAAATTTCATTTAATAAATTAAATAAATCACATAACTTACACTTCCAAAACTGCCAACAATAACAAAACAGTGAGTAGTCCACACTTGCATTCTTATAATAAATTATCTATATTCTAAAATAATTCCATAAAAATATTACATATAATAAACATATAAAATTACAACATACCCAAAGATTAGCTTCAAATAAATTCAACACAATTCAAATCATACTTTAGAAGGCAGAGACCAAAAATAACATCCTATGTGTAAGCAGTGAGTTCTATGCATTTATCATTTTACAATAATTAAAATAAAATTATTATGACCCTAAAATTCAAATTACAAGTCATTGACATATAATTACAGAACCATAAAATTTCCCATCACCAAATAAAAATCATATAATCATACAAAAAAATGTCACACAATAAAAGTTCAACCATTTACCATAAAAACAGTCAAAATACCTAGCATCCATAAAAACTCCATAACACATAAAATATTAATCAAATTATTACCAAACTTTTCAGTCCATAATTTAACATATACATGAACATATTTACCAAATTTCATGCCCAACAACATTCATTTGCATTAAGAACAACACCCATACATATGTGCAACACAACCGATCAACAATAATTTACTGTATGTGACAGAGATAAGAAAATTCATAACTTTTCATAAAAAAATCCAATTGAGGTGAAATTTTATGGGTTAACACATAACACATACATGAACAACATATAAAAATTTCAGAGCAAAATGACATTCCTAGACGGAGATATTGCAGTCAGACTGAGGAGAGATACAATTTTAGAAAATACCAAAAAAATGTGTGCTTACCTCAAAATGATTTCTCTTCAATCTTCTTTTGAATTCACCCAAAAATTCAATATTTTACTCAATAATAACGGGAAATTTTGAGAGAGAGAAGAAGAAAGATGTGAAGAGGAGAGAGAATGAGAGAAAATATGTGAGAGAGAGAGAATTGTTTTACGTGAAAAAGAAAATAAGAATGGGGTAAAGAAAGCATAGTTTCCCCCCTCAATATCAGAATTTTTTGACTAAGATTGGGGCATTCTTCACGTGGGAAATGGAGGAGATTAAGGGAAAAAGTCAGAACTTCCAGATATGGTTCAAGTTACCATATTTTGCCTTTATAAAACAGAAAACCTTATCAAATGCATTCAATCAATTCAAAGTCAATTGCTTCTTTACCAAAGTTAAAGAAATCATCCCAAAAATATGTCAATTAATCAAAATAAATTATCCAATCACAAAGTTATCTCAATCACAAAATTTAGAGAGATTTTTACTGACTGCTTGTCAGCTGTCATCGGCCTGCCGATGTCCCATTTCGGCCTGTCGATTCTTGAAGTCCGGCCTACCGATGATATACCATCTACCTGTCATTTCGAGGGAGTCATTTCGGCATGCCGAACTAAATAGTCCGGCCTACCGATCTGCCCTAACATATCAAAATCATCAAAACATTAAATTATCACAAAATTATGATTAAATATATAACATTAATAACTTGAACACTTGAGCACATCAATTCCACGTGAGCGTCACCTTTATAACACTAAAATAAAATGGTTAGCACCATATATCATAACACATATCATAAAATGATTACTTAATGTCATTACTAATATTAAATAATCTATTACACATTTGTCATAAACTGTTACCTAAAAATCGACGGGTGTTGCACCCCTTGATCTAAAAACTCACAAAGCATCTTTACTAGTTCTTCAATCACAACCTCTGCTTGGCTTAGCATATAAGAAGCAATCATTAGGTTGATGAACCAATATTTATGGAGTTTTTTTTCTGGCACAGCAATGGTGCCATAAATAACTATGCAGAAAAGAGAAAGATTGTTATTTATTACAAGTAACAAATAAAAAAATATTGTTGACCAATAATGAAAAGTGTAGAGATAGCTTTATACCTCACGCATGCCATGACACTTCCTACACTAATTTGAGTAAATTTGGTAAACCAATCAATGTCCTCGACATTAATGAAAAGGGGCAGACCCTCAATGTGGGTGATGTCATGAGGCATCATAATCACTATTATGCCAGAGACGTTCATGGATTGTTTGGAGTACATATATAAGCTTAGCCACACTTGGAAGTAATCCTTTGCAATCATCAATTAGTTATGTTACCTCCAATATATTATCCTTCAGTTGCTTTTTTCCCCCATGCTTTCTTTTCATGTCCTTTCTTGATTGGCTCGTCCAATGGTTCTTTATGTGGCCGATACTGCTGGTCAATTGGATCCTTGCTAAGTTGACTCTTTAACCCAATTTGAATTCATGCTTTGAACTAAGCCATAAATCCTCTGAGAGCATATATTACAACCTTATTTTTCTTTATTAGGAAAAGTAAAGACGTGGCCCTTACATAAAAAATATGAGTTGTAAAGTGCATATTACCTTTCCCAAGTGTCCTACGTTGAAGGATATATGTAGGGAGAGTATCCATCTATGCTATTCCTCTAGCAATGATGATTAATTGAATAACATCACCATTTTTGATGGTGTTAGATGAAGACAACGTTTACCTTCACTGAATCTTGTTGGGGTGACCTTACAAATGGTGTTAGTGCTGTATGAACTATGTAACTTGTCTTTACACTAGTGCATTTTTCCACTGTTAGTGCTGTATTTTCCTCCTTATAGGATGTGGTGGTATTCCATCAAGCTAACTTCTATGATCTCTTCATACTCAAAGAACTTAGACTCTATCCTTTTACCTTCTTACAAAGCAAGTTCACTTTGTGTAAGAGTTTGATCTATGGGTGGAATAAAAATAGTTGGATTGCTTGAGAAAATGAGATTAACCATGAATTCACCGCGAATGTATGGATTGTCCAATGAGGCAATCAAGATGTCGCTTGTCCCTTGAGATTGGAACATGCATTGCGACTCTTGCTCCACATAGTCATCCTATATTTCCAAAATAAATAAATTTCTCAATCATAAATTGAAATACTATTAATTCTACTATTTTAAAAGTTAGAACATCAAGTATATCACAAATGTTTGCTGGCCAATCTCTTCACATCTTGGATTTCTAAAAGCTCCATCCTTCTTTTGTCCGATAAACTTTTATAAAATGTGATGAGGAGGAGGATTCGTTGTGCTGCGTTGTCTCATCGATTTTAAAAGTTGAGGTTACTTAAAAATTATGTAAAGATTATGAAGTTTGTGGAACCAAAGTGAATAAATTCTATGTACCTATTCTTCCTCCTCTTTCCTATAACCTCCGACCCCACAATTGCTTGAGATTGAATGCATCTCTTGAGCCCTTGGATTTTGCAACAACGCTTTTTACTCCTCACTAAGATTATATTTCACAAACTCCTTGCATTGATTTGTATTAATGGAAAGGAAGTTTCTAATAACTTTTTCGGGATCTTGAAAACATTAGGGTTATCTTCACTACCTTTAATGAAGTTGATTTAAGGTTATTGTACTAAAAATCAAGAGCCATCTTATAGGCACATGTCATCAACGTCTTCATCATGGTCTCATCTTAAATCCATCTTAGAGGTTTTGGTTGAGGGGTAAGACATTCTATGAGGTAGTCAACAAACGTTCAAGTTAATTAGTATCAAGAAATTGTAGTAAATATTACTTTTTCAAAACTAATTGTAGTAAATAGTAAGTTTTACAAATATTTATAGTAAATAGTAAATTTGTAAGGAAAATAATTTATTTACCTTCTTATTTATAGTATGAATATTTCTTATTTATATAGTACATAGATTTAAAGCGCAAATTTATGCCTTGATTTCATTGTAAATAATTCTTATTTATGCAAAAAATACTTATATCGTAAATTTGCTATTTACTACAATATTTTAAAAACCTATTATTTGCTTTAAAAAGTTTCAAAATTTTGCTTTTCTCCTCATTTTCCCATTCGAACTTTGGACAATGTTAAAGGAAGGCGAGGCCCAAGTGGGGCATACGCCCCCTTACCTTTTTTTGTTTGTTTGTTTTGTTTTGTTATTTATATGTATGCACTTGTTTTAATTTTTTGAACATATACCCCTATATTAATAAATATTTTAAGCAAGCCACCATTAAATCGTTTTAATATTTTTTTTACTTTACTTTTTCTTTTTTTTTAAAATTTTTTCGTATTCAATCCTAGGTTTTAGTTAAAAAGTTTTTTCTCTTATTTTTTCTTACTAATTTTTTTTTTTTAAATTTTCCCTTCTAAAAGATTTTCTCAATGTGTCTATATATAACAATTTTTCTTACACAACCTTCTTTATTCTTATTTTCTTATAAACTACCTTTTCTTTAATTTTCCCTCATTGAAGGTTTTTTTTTGTTAATTTTATTTGTAGTCCTTGATTTTTATTGTCAATCCTATTTTAATTTTTGGCTTTTAAAACATCTCAAACTTATGCTTTATTTTTTATTTTATTTTTATTTTTAGTCATTTTCATTAGTTGAGTGTTAAAAACAGACCAAAATAAGAACAATATTAAGTTAGCACGTTTTATATATTTACTTTTTGTGTTAGAAGCATGCACATATTCCTTCTTCTATAAGTGAAACACTATTTTTTTGTCAGTAGCACATGCATATTTTACCATAGATTTTTATACCTAACTTTAAGAAGGACTAAACTTGAAATGAACTAATTAAGATATTATCAAGTCTGTGAAATTTTAAAACGCAACGACTACAATAGGAGTGGCGATAAATTTGAGAGACCATAACCTTTTTCTTTTTAAGGTACCCTACTTAAACATTTCAACTTTTTTTTAGCATAGCCACCACTAATTTCCTCTCAATCAATATTTCATTTATTTAAAATTTAATGACTCAAGTATGCTCCACTTGTTTATACATGTACAATATTCAACTAAAAAATTTTATGATCAAAAGTATGCATTTTAGTCTATTTCATTTAAATATTTCTTAACTAATTAACTGAACTTTTCAGAGTATAATGGTTTGAAAAATAAAACAAAACTCATAAAAAATCTATAGAATTGAAGATTAAGTGTGCGTAATTCGAGATTGGAACTTTTTAATAGAAATAGGAATTGACACTTTGAGGTTTTCTTTTTTTAATATTTGAATCAGGAAATGATACGTTGAGGGTTTTTTGTTTTTGATATTTTTCATTGTTTTACTCCCATGTTTGGCACAACCCCTTTGATGATGTCAAGAAGTAATACGTGAAAGCCGGTTGCCCTACTTTTCGACTTCTTTTTCCTTTTTAAGCCAGAGAAAAGGTTTTTTTTGTTTGCTTTTTATGGATTACGTACTCAAGAGTGCCAAATACCTAAATTTTATGGTTGATTGAAGCAGTCTCCACTAAAAGGTTGGAAGCAGCTATACATGCTGTAAATTTAAATTCTAAATATACATAAGGCTAATTTAAATTTTTCGACACCATTATCAACGTTATACTCTTGAATCTGGGAACGACGTATAGTCATTTGTGAAGCGTGCTGCTATAATCATTGCCCCTTTTATTTTAAATCTATAAGATAATGTACGATAGCATGCTAAAGCAATTGGGGAACCAGAAAATTTTTCAATGGGGGTGTAAATTAAAACAAAATTTTAACTTAAAACACATTATTATTATTTTAATAGAGCTTAGTTCAATTTTTGAAATTTATGATTCACAAAAGATCAATTCATATAATACTGCGATTGAGTTATTTTTTATTTCATATTTTAAAATTAAAATATGATAGGTAGTTTAGGAACCTTGGTTTTAGTTCAAACTAAGCTTATTATATATAGTCCGTTTTCTTACAAAATTTAAAATTGTTACAGTATTTTTTGTTCAAACCAACAGTTTAAACTAAAGTTTTCAAATGCCTTAAAAATTCAAAAGATAAAATTTAAGAGCATAATTGAAACCTTTTAAAAGTTTTAATATAAGAAGAAAAAGTACAATAAATAAATAAATAGATATAGGCATGTATCGTAAAGGAGCCACTTGAACAGTAGAGGCAGTCTGCCAGTATGCCGAAGTGGTTATATTATGAAAAATAACATGAATCTAATGCATATGCTATGCTGAGGTGAAAAGAAAATATACTTAGCTCATTATCTTCCTTTTTTTTGTTTTGACCAACAGCTCATAGTTATGTTTTATTTGGCAAAGTTGTCCCAACTTGTTTGTTCCAATTGCTACAATGCAGGACTTTTATATGCTATAGTGTAAAATAAAAATATATACTATATTGTAAAACTCTCATATATTATAGTATTTTGGTTCAAATTTATTAGGTCTGGCATTCTTAAACACTCTATTAAAAAAAATCATTTTTATTCTTATAAGGTTATAATTTTTTTACTCACAACATTACAGGCACAGTCTATTATATATTGTTTTTTTAGACTAAATGTTACTAAAAAATTGCTCCTCCATTAATTGTTGCCGATTTGTCAGGTCTTCCCCATATGTGTCCAGTGCATTTAATTGTTTTGCAAACCGGATGCGGTCTGACAACTAAAACAGAGTACCCAAAAAAAACAATTAGTTTGTGCATGATATTTTCTTTCTAAACGAACATACTAGAATAAAAAATAATTGAATGCAAGCTCCGATATTTTCAATCACCCTGGCCTTTTTAAAAGCGAGCTACCGCCTTGAAATAGCA
>CAMOHE010036005.1:0-18696 GCA_946598075.1 Artocarpus hirsutus
GGGCAAGGGGCAGGTATGGGGTGGGGGGGCTGGGGCAAGGGGCGGGGGCGGGGGAGGGACGAGGAGGGTGGGGGTGAGGGGCCGAGGGGCAAAGGGGCCGGGGGAGAGGGGCGAGGAGGGTGGGGGTGAGGGGGCAAGGGGCAAAGGGGTGGGAGGGGTCGAGGGGGAGAAGGGCAAGTGAGGGCTGGGGCCTGGGCTGAGGGGCGAGGGGCTAGGGGGGTGGGTGGGGGCCGAGGGCAGAAGGGGGATGGGGGTGGGCGAGTGGGTAGGCTGGGTGGGGTTGGGGGCCATAGGTAGGGGCGAAGGGCGAAGGGCGAAGAGGGTGGGTGGGGGAGAGGAGGGAGGGGCGAGGGGCAAGGGGCAAGGGGGGTTGGTAGGGGCTGAAGGAGGAGGGGCGAGGGGGGTGGGTGGGGGAGCTAGGGGGTGGGGGCGGGTGGGGGGGTCATAGTGGGGGGGCGAGGGGGAAGAGGAGAGAGAGGGAGGGGGAGCTTACTAGCAGCGAGTAGGCAATGACGGCGCGATGGAGGTGATGACGATGGAGGGAGATAAGGATTTTAGAGAGAGAGAAAGAGGGATTTTAGAAAAAGAGAAAGAGGGATTTGAGAGAGAGTGAGGAATCTTGGAGAGAGATGGCACGCATACAAATATGTGTTGTAGGCACAAATTTCAAAAATATAAAGGGGGAAAATGATGCTTCCACGACGGTTTTTACAGAAATTGTCGTTGAATGTGAGATATTACACCATCTTCCATGACAGTTTTGACAAAAACTGTCGTGGAAGACTTGATTTTGCACTATGGTTTTTGCAAAAACCGTTGTGGAAAATTCTTGCTTTTCATAGCATTTTTATGCTGTGAGTGGCTTTCCACAACGGTTTTTACAAAAATCATTGTGAAAAAGTCCTGCTTTTTACAGCATTTTTATGCTACGAGAGCTTTTCATGACAGTTTTTGAAAAAACCATCGTGGAAAACTTCGTTCTACAACCATTTTTGGAAAAAGCATCGTAAAAAATTGTCTTAAATATTTCTTACACATAATATTCTTTGTTGCCTAGGGTGGCCTGTTTGTGTGTTAAGCATCCAATGGCCCAGAATATAGACTTTATCTCTGTTTTCACCACAAATTTAATTATACATAGATATACAAAACCCTTAAAAAAAAGATTGAAAAATGAAATAATTTAAAGAAAAATGTTAAAAGTAAATTAACATAAATTGGTTTATTGATGCTCATCTTTTTATCTTTTTTTTCATTGGTTCCTAAATACATATCCATTCCACATCTTCATGAAGCAAGTACGAAATATCATTTTCAAAATTATCTATCTCTTCAACTAGTGGCAATCCCTTTATGAATGAAGGGATGTCTGCGCAATCCTCAACAACTTCTTCACCGTCGATAACTATTATTAATGGAATATAATGTATACCTTGTAACAACCGATGATGGTCCTCTAGCTAGGTTCTTCAACTCTTGTGACATGCCTCCATCTTGTGATGTGGAGCACTTGCCATAGATGTGTGCTATAATCCACAACCGAAAGGTCCGGTTGTGTTCATCTTGCAACCACTTCTCATTTCTTGCTCTTTTTAGGTATGCTTTTTTTAATTCGTTCATGTGAGCATCAATGAAAGGCTCCACTTCAATAGCATTGTGCAAGACATAAAGACAAGCTTGCTCCTACTCCTCTCGATTTACTAATGAAGGATTGCCCGTAGATAGTCCCCTAGCCTCAATGTTTATAGTCTTTGGCACCCAAATTGTGTCCGCATTAGATAAGTACTTGGAGCAAAATTCAACCAATTCCTCAGCTATGTAACTTTCTACAATACATCCCTTCAGCCTATTTCGATTCTTCATATAGCCCTTCAAAACCTTTATATATCTTTCAAATGGATACATCCATCTCAAATACACCGATCTATATAACTTAACTTCACGGACTAAGTGCATCATTAAATGAATCATGATGTCAAAAAATGCTGATAGAAAATACTTTTCAAGTAGGCATAAGGTTTGCACCAACTCCGATTACAGTGAATCTAGCACAAGTGGATCAATGACCTTCGAGCATATTGAATTGAAGAACAAACACGACTTGAAAATTGCAAATCTCATATCCTTTGTTAGAATTCCCCACAAAGCAAGTAGTAGTAATTGCTGTATCAACACATGATAATCGTGTGTTTTCATGCCAATAAGTTTCAAATCCTTCACTGACACCAACTTTTTGAAGTTCAAAGAATACTCGTTCGGCACTTTTAATGAAGCAAGCCATTCACAGAGATTTCTCTTTTTCGCTCTAGATTATGTGTGCTTTGCCAGAGGTAAGTAAGTATGATTCCCTCTTTTCTCGAGAAACAAATTAGGCCTAGTCTCCATTTCCATGAGATCCAACCGAGCTTTTTCACCATCCTTAGTCTTGCCCGAAATGTCAAGCAACATGCTGACAATGGATTCATGAATGTTTTTCTCAATATGCATAACATCCAAGCAATGACGAACAAAAGTGTCTTCTAGTATGGAAGATCAAAGAAGATTGATATTTTTTCCATGGTCCATCATTTGGCGGCTCATCTTACCTTGCTTTCTCTTACCAAATATGACACTTATATCTTTTACCATTTCAAATATTTGTTCACCTGTCAAAGGGCGAGGAGGGTCTCTTTCTTTGCTATTGCCATCAAAGGCTTTCTTTTGTTTGCGGTAGTGATGATCTCTTGGCAACCATCTTCTATGACTAAGAAAAATGGTTTTCTTACCATTCTTCAACCATTTGTGAGACATTTCCGTCATGTAAATAGGACAACCAATAGAACTCTTCACCGAATAACCAAATAAATTGCCATATGTGGGGAAATCGTTAATTGTCTATATCAACATTGCACAGTTTGTGAACGTCTCTTTTCGATAAGCATCTCTAACTTCAACTCCATTTTCCCACAACCTTTTTAGGTCATTGATTTGCGGTGCCAAGTATACATCAATGTCATTGTCTGGTTGGTGAGGACCTAAAATCAATAAAGACAACATTAAAAACTTCTACTTCATGCACATCTTTGGAGGGAGATTATAGTTAACAAGTATTACGGGCCAAGTGCTATGCCTACTACTCATGTTACCATGTGGGTTCATTCCATCCATTGACAAAGTGAAATGTATGTTTCTTGGCTCCGCGCTGAAGTTGGGATGATCGGCTTCAAAAGTCTTCCATTGTGGTAAATCCGCCAGGTGTATAAGCATACCATCATCCACCCATTTGTCATGATGCCATGTCAAATTCTTGGCATGTTCTAGGTTTTTAAATAAACACCTCAAATGTGGTACCGGTGAAATGTACCATAACACTTTCTTTGGCACTCTATTCTTGTCATCTTTTGGCTCCTTTCCTTTCTTCCACCTTGCTTGTTGACAAACTAAACAATAATTCTCGTCCTCATACTCATTCCTATAGAGAACACAATCATTTTCACAAGCATGAATTTTCCCATAATCAATTCCCAAAGTACTCAAAGTCTTCTTAGCCTCATATATACTAGTTGGTAATTTATTATCCTCTGGTAGAAGCCTTCCTAAAAATTCCAACAGCTTTGTGAAACTAGAATTTGACCACCCACCCAACGCTTTCAAATTCCATAATCTAACTAAAGCAGACAATTTAGTGAAATTAGTACACCCCTCATACACGGGTGTCTCTACATCATTCATTATTGTCTCAAATAAATTCAGACAGTGCACAAAGTGTTCTTCTAAATCATTGACCATGTCAACCATATTGTCTTAATCATCCGTATTATCCTCCACAATAGCTTGCTTTTCTTTACTTAGTAAAGTTGGATTGAAATTAAACTCGCCATAAAAATGCCACATTTGATAACTACTTATAATTTCATTTCGAAATAAATGTCCTCTAATAATTGGAATTAGATGCAATCAATGGTTTCCATATTGAACACAAGGACACTGAATTTTATCACCATTGGCATAACTTTTGGCAAAATCTAAAAACTCTTCCACACCATTCACATACTTTCTAGATAATCGAAAATCCCACATTCATTTCCTATCCATTTTGCAATTCCTAAATTGAAATAATAAATAGAAAATATTCAATTAAAATTAATTTCACAATTTATATATATACCCACCTATATATATTAATTAATCATAAAACAAAAACATCACCCATCATAAAACAAGTTACACATACTCATTATAAAACAAAGAAATCATACCCATGATCCACAATACAAATTTCATAGAATAAACAACAAAATCAACAACTATTTATCAATTTTGGATTAATTATACAATATAATCAACAACAATTTATCAATTTCTAACAAAAACTTACAATTTGGGTTGAGATTAAGGAGTGTGGAAGCAGAGTGGGATGGCGGTAGCTGATTCAGATGGGTCTGTGTTTGTATTTGAGAAGTGAGTTTCCAAATTGTGTCTGAATGTTGAGGTGGGAAAAACGGGTTTTAAGTAAGCTACCACAATGGCTTCATTAAAAAACGATCGTGGAATGCATTTGTAGCTACTATGATGGTTTTTTGAAAAATAGTTGTGGTATCCCATCAATTCCACAACGGTTCTTTAAAAAACCATCTTGGTAGCTACCGCCCCGTCCCACGACGGCTTTCATTTTTACGGATGTAATTTGCCTCGCTTTTTTCACCTTACCATAATGGTTTTTAAGAAAAGGTCATTAAATAAAGATTATGTAATCAAAAATTTCTTATAGTGTAGACAAAATTACTGTTTGATATGACAGTTATACCATTTTAGTGTAAAAATTATACCATTTTGATGTTATGGGTTAGAGATGCCCTTCAATTGCTATATTAAGACCATGTTTATTTCATATAAATAGAAAAGAAAAAAAAAGGTAGTGTGTAACTTTATCATTTAATTATGTGTTTCTTTACTAAATAATTACAAATAATAGTTTGATAGAATTCACACGATACTAAAAATTATTGTTGTGATTTTAGGTTTAAGGTATCCTAACTCAAGCAAAATTAGGTCGCTCTATATAAACTCATATATAGTTTTTGAATACATCAGTTTTATTATATCACTTATTATATAAAAAATATATTGGGGTAAGACTTGAAGAATGACAGAACATTGGTTCATATGTCTTAAATTTGAATGAAAGGATATTTACTTTCCTTATTTTTTATTGTTATTTACCACTTGTGTATTCGGAGATGTATTGTTGTATTTTGTTTTTATATTTGTTTCATCATAATCTTAAAAAAGATATAAGACTAGGTTGGAACTTGGAACTCATAACGAAGAATATCATGTTTTGAATTTGATTTTTTTTCCCTTATATTTCTTAAAGTACTAGCTAACCAACGTCTTCGATTTTAAAGTATTAGCTAACCAACATTTTCAATTTTCTACCACAAAACGTCAAAGAAGTATAAACACCAATATCGACAAATGGCTCCAATAGCTAATCAACGTTCTCATTTTTAAAGAATTAGCTAACCAACGTTTTCCATTTTGTATCGTAAAACATCAAAGAAATACAAACACTAATATCGACAAATGGCTCCAATAGAAAAGAAGTACTAGACCTCAAACATTAACTCCTACAACCTATAAATTTGTAAAAAGGCTCAAGGGTCAAAACTTCTGCATGTTTCCACAATGGGAAAACCAAAAAGGCATGCTAGGCATTAAGCATATAACAGGCCCTTTTGAAAAAACTACAATAATCGATGAACAAGGTTAATCTTTTAAGACCAAAGAGACTTATACTATTAGACCATTTATAATACCTTTAGAAAAAAGGGAAAAAATCTTAGGGAAACCACCTTCATAAAATGCATAACAAATCATAATAAAAAATAATCAAAACATGTGAAAGATACCCCAAACTGAGAAATTGACCATGACATATGTTGTAAGACATTTCTAAGGTCCTGGGTCTGAAGATGAAATCAACGAAAGGCCCAACTCGGTCCATTATTCTTAAATAGAGTGGAAGTCAAGGTGATCGATTTACCTTGCCATCCTTAGATGGGGTCGAGCTTAAACCAGCTTTGTGTTCTTCACCTATTATTGCACCCATCATTCCAAGAAGAACAAACAAGAATGGGTAAGACCAGTAGTCGAGATAGTACGTTTAAAATTAAAATCACTAGCACGAGACTTGATTTTCACGCGTGCAAAGGCGCCACGCCCAAAGGGAATGGGCCAGTACAAAATACGGAGATTTTCATCCCACAAACAATATTCTAATCACTATTTTAATAATAATACAACACTATATAAAAGGGGAGATAGAAAAG
Source organism: Artocarpus hirsutus (assembly GCA_946598075.1). Taxonomy (NCBI): domain Eukaryota; kingdom Viridiplantae; phylum Streptophyta; class Magnoliopsida; order Rosales; family Moraceae; genus Artocarpus; species Artocarpus hirsutus. The sequence goes on from CAMOHE010036005.1 coordinate 6,312, forward strand.
AAAGGGGCTAGTTCCTCTCTCCCTTCGGGTAGAAAACACTATCTCTAGTGTTTTCTTTATCCTAGAAATCTGAAATGTATTGTACGAATTCTTGATATGGAAAATACAAAGGATGTAGCTCATTAAAGAGTGAACCACTATAAATTCATGTGTCTAATTCTTGCTTTCATCATTTCTTTTTAATTTTTATTGCATTTAATCCATGGAAACTACAAGTGAATTATGAGTATTATTGGTTGATCATTTTCCACTATCAATAGTTGGCGTCAAAAGGAGGGCCTTCATATTTTGAAGATGAACGACCACCATCGTCATGGTGACCACTCGCACCAACTATACTAGAGTTAACACAAATAACTCTATCGCGCAAAGAGGTGATAAATCAGTTGGAGGTGGCACTAGAAGATCTAAAAGAGGTAGACAACCTTCACAAACTACCTTTCTAAGAAAAAAAAATGGATAGAATGAATGGGCTACTTGAAAATTTTTGGCAGCCTTGTATGACATTTAAGATCAAGGCGGTAACCCTGCAGGTGATGACCTGAGAGACCAAGGGTTCCATGCTGATGGCAAAAATGGCAGCTAGCAAGGTAACCTTAAGGGAACCGGTGAGACTGAGGGGGGCCAACAAGGAAAGGCTAATTCCATGGGTAGCTAAGAATGAAGGAGGAGAGTAGACTAGGCTCGAGTTCAAAAACCAGGCCAACCTAATTAGCAAAGACAAAACACAAGTCTACCTCCACCAACACACCCCCCCCCCCCTCGACGTGATGTTAGACCAAATGTGGCCTTGGCGTGGATGTTGGGCAACCTAAGGGACTAGTTCTAGAAAAGAGATTTAAGAGACCATCTACATGTAAGGAGAGCTGTCTCAATAGGAAATGTCCCCAATGCAATTGACCAGCCAGCTATTGACCAACCATTAAACAGCCTACATTTTGACCCAAATTTGATAGCTTAACAAGTAAATCAACAAATTCAAGAAATGATAGGACTCCCCACGGGCGACATTAAGCAACTTATAGGTAGTGTTAGGAGTCTAGAAGATATGTTCGATGTTCACCATGTGAAAGAAATAACGTACATCACTCCATTTGCACCCTACGTTATGGAACCACCTCTTTTGGTGAAGTTTAAATCTCCACAAATGACGCCCTATGAAGGACTCATAGACCTCGATGATGCATTTAAATTTATGAATCATACGTGGAATTCTATAGAATGTCACAAGAAATTATGTACAGGGCCTTTAGCCATATCCTCTTAGGATCTACAAGAAGATGGTTTAGGAAATTGAAGGTGGGAAGCATAACCTATTTCCAAGACTTAAAGGTAGCATTCCTTAACAAGTTTGTGGGGCTGAGATCCCTACCACCAGCTAAAAATAAGCTGTGCTTCCTTACTTGAGGGCTGAGTGAATCCTTGAAGGATTGGCCCATGAGGTTCACTAAAAAGTGGCTGTGATGGAAGGAATCTTGAAAGGCATCGTCCTTACAGGAGGTTTAAGCAGTATGCAAAATGACATCCCCTTTAAGGATGATCTCAACAACAAGGAACCCAAATGTACACGGAATTCCTTGAGAGGCCAGAGGTTACATCAACCAGGAGGATGTCAAAGATTCAGCCTTTAGGAAAATGATTGGAAGCAGTAGTGGTAACGCTCAAATACCAAGCAATAGAGGAAAGAAAAGGACCAGGGCACGATGGCCGAAGTTACAATACTGACCCTTTGCCAAGATCTTTGAATCAAGTTGTCATCACAAATAATGCCAAGAGATAGAGATAGGAAAGCAGTAGAGGTCAGCTTCAACAAAGATGTAACAATTACCATGGCCACATAGCGTCAAAAGACAATATTGACGACCAAATTAGTGACTAGCCTTATCTTCAATGTCCTCCCTCAATGAGGTTGAACCTAAACAAGTGCAATTAGACCAAGTATTGCAGGTGTAATGGCAACGTAGGGCACTACACCAATGAGTGTATTAGCCTAAAGGACGAGATAAAGAGGCCGATAATTTAAGGATGACTATAAGAATACATGCTAATAAGAGCAAAAGAAACGATAGAGGAAATGGTCATGCAAACAACCAAAGGAATAATGGATTACAATGTGAAAGAAACCGACGACCAAATAAGGATACCACACCTGTAGAGGTAATTTGTACCATCTTTAGGGGTCCCTATCGCAAGGATGACTCTAGGAAATCTCAAAAGAACTACGCCTGAGAAATGAGAGAGCTTAAAGAATAGGTGTTGGAATTTGTCAACAAGTAGGCCTACTAAGGCGTCAAGGTATGAAGAAACGAAAATAACTTTTTAAGAGGTAGATGCCCACAGGGTCCATTTCTCTTAGAATGACACCTTGGTGGTGGAGGCCATGATTGGAAACTATTCTATGTTCCAAATCCTGGTGTATAACAATAGCTCTATTGATTTTATTTATACAGACCACCTGAGTAAGATGGGAATTTCTTTGGACCAAGTAACATCGAAGTCCTAGTCATTGTATGGGTTCATTAGGGATATCATAATACATACAAGGAGCATCATGCTACTAGTTATGATGGGAGAAAAGCCAAGAAGGATGACAATAATGTCAAACTTCTTGGTAATAGAAGGTGGAGATTAGTACAATGCAGTGATAGGGAGGCCAGTACGGAGGGCCTTCAAGGCCATATGACCTCTATCTATCATCAGAAAGTGAAGTTCCTACTCTCAGGGGTGGACAAGATGAGAGGAAACCAATACAAGTCTAGGATAACCTACTCTAATGTTATCCACGCTTGCGCCAATCCCTGAAGGATGGAAATGAGAATGGTGCATAGAGGATCCCTAATGGAAGACATAGACCTAAGATTGGGAAAAGAAGTAATCAGCATGGAACCCACTGAGGACCTGGTAGAGGTGGCCTTGGATGAGGGGAACCCCTCTAAGATTATTAGAATTGGATCGGGTCTAAGCAAGATGGCAGCAGATGAACTAAAGAGATTCCTTAGTCATAATCTTGACATATTCACATGGACCCATGGAGATATGGTGGGAATGGACGTAGAGGTCACCTGCCATGTCCTAAACATGGACCCTAGTTACCCTCCAAATAGGCAAAAGAGGTGACCTATGAACCCAAAGAGCTATGATGCGCTCAGAGAAGAGGTCAACAAGCTAGAAAAAATAGGTTTATCAAGGAATCGCACTACCCAAACTAGATCTCAAATCTGCTCTTGTTCAAAAACCCAACAAGTAGTGGAGAACATACATAGATGTCAGTGACTTGAACAAGGCTTATCCCAATGATAGCTTTCCTCTGCCACAATAGATTAGCTGGTTGACGCCACTGCAAGGCATGAGCTGTTAAGCTTCATGGATGCTTGTTTGGGCTACAACGAAATTCTCATGCATCCACGAGATCAAGAACACACTTCCTTCATCACTAATAGGGGTTGTACTGTTATCTCATCATGCCCTTTAAATTAAGAAATGCAAGCGCAACATACTAGCATTTGGTAAATAAAATGTTCGCTAAACAGATTAGGAAGACAATAAAGGTATACGTGGATGACATGTTGGTCAAATATGTGAAAGCAAGCTTACATATTTCACACTTGGATGAGATGTTCAACATTGTAAGAGAATATATGATGAAGTTCAACCCTTTAAAGTGTGCATTTGGGGTAGCATTAGGGAAATTCTTGGGTTTCATGGCTAGCTGACAAGGAATAGAGATTAATCTAGAAAAAATCCAAGCTTTATTAGATATGAAGGCTCCGCAAAAGCCAAAAGAAGTATAAAAGCTAACAGGATATGTTGTAGCAATCAACCATTTTATTTCAAGATCTACTGATAAATGTGTTCCATTCTTCGATGTCCTAAAAAGGAAAAATCCCTTCAAATGGACAGAAGAATATGACGAGGCATTTAGATGCCTAAAAGGATATCTTAGGAAGCCCTATTTGCTTTCTAAAGCTCTATCGGGAGAAACTTTGTAGATTTATTTGGCTATATCACCTTAAGCTCTATTCTAATCAGAGAAGAAGGAAAGACTCATCGGCCAGTTTATTATACAAGCAAGCAGCTGCTCAACGTAGAGACTAGTTATCTAGATATGAAAAAGCTTGCCTTGGCCCTAATTATGTTAACCAAGAAATTGAAAAGTATTTCCTAGAGCACAAGGTAGTAGTGTTAACAAACTATCCTTTAAGGTGGACACTGTAAAAACCTAAAACCTCTAGACAATTATTGAAATGGTTAGTCAAGCTAAGTCAATATGATATCGAATACAAGCCTAGGATGACAACAAAGGCCAAACCTTGGCCGAATTTGTAGCTAAGTTTGTAACTCAACCAAAGGACATTGAAAAAGAAGTAGAGAAAAACAAATCAACATGGGAATTAAACTTCGACAGTTCCTCAAATAAGCACAATATAGGCACAGGGGTTATGTTAATAAGCCCTAAAAACCACAAAATCACAGCAACAGTAAGGTTCAAGTTTGAAGCCTTAAATAATAAGGTTGGATACGAAGCATTGCTTGAAGGATTAAGGCTCTACCATCATCTAAAGGCTGAACCCCTAAGGATTTACCGTGAATCTTAACTTGTTATGACCCAAATCTCAGACGAGTACAAGGTAAAAGATAAGACGATGCTTAAGTACTTATGGAAAGTCAAAGAAGAACTCTCTAATTTCTAATCTTTGGAAGTTAAGCAGATACCTCATACTGGGAATAGCAATGCAGATGCCTTAAACCGCCTGGCCACATCCAAAGATTCTGAGTTGTTAACAGTTATCCTTATGAAAATTTTGTAACTTCCTACCATCCAGCAATAAGAGGCTGAAGATGCAATGGTAGTACACCAAAGAGAGAACTGGATGACTCTTATAATCTTATATCTGCTGAGCAGAAAGCTACCTCATGATCCTTTAGAGGCCAAAAGGACTTCTTATAGGTCAGCACGATACTTGTGGCAGGACAAGATGCTCTACTGACAAGGTAATTCCATCCCCTTTCTCTTAAAGATGAAGGATTGAAAGTACTTACAAAGATACATGAGGTTTATGTAGGAATCATTCTAAAGGACAGTCATTAGCCCATAAAACACTAAGACAGGTATACTACTAGCTTACCCTAAAAAAGGATACCCATGAGTATGCTAGAAAATGTAACAAGTGTCAATGCTATGCCACCATGCCAAGATCTCACCCTAAAAACCTAACATTAATCTTAAGCCTGTGGCCACTTGCAAAATGGGGAATCAATATAACGGTCCGTTTGCTACTGCGCTTGGAGGAGTTAGGTTTGCAATAGTCGCCATCAACTATTACACAAAATAGGTAGAGGCTAAAGCATTTACCACAATCACTGAGGCGAATTGCACAAGTTTCATCTAGTCCCATATCGTCTACCGCTTTGGAATTCCCCATTCACTCATCTCTGATAATGGAAAGCAATTTGATAATGCTAAGACAAGGAAATTCTGTGATGACCTCAACATCTATAAGAATTATTTGGCTGTTGTTTATAGCAGTTAACAAGATCATTAAGCACATGTTGAAAAAAAATGCCTGGATGACCGTAAGGGTTGATGGCGAAAGATTTGCATAAAGATTATGGGCATACAGAACTACGAGCAAAACTACTATGGGCGAGACTTCGTTTTCACTCACTTATGGAACTGAAGCAGTCTTGCTGGTAGAAATGATTGCCCTAGCTAGTCGAGTAATAGGATACAATGAAGAAGAAAACTTTAAGCTCATGAACATGAAGCTCGACCTACTTAAAGAATGAAGGATCGACTCATAAATGTGCCTTGTCACTTCTCAATAAAAGACGATGAGATATTACATCAAGAAGGTCAAAGAGAGAAGATATGCCATTGAAGACTTAGTTTTGAGAAGGGTAACTCCTAACATGAAATATTGGAAAGGGCCTTGTAAATCTGAGACATCATAAGACCAAGGACCTATATGCTAAAATCAATGATGGCTCGACATGTCAAGCATGCATGGAATGCTGAGCATTTGTGACCCTATTACTAGTAATGTAAATACCATCTTTGTAATCTAAAAGAAACTTCATAGGAGGTGTTTACCAACTATTGAAATCTCCATATCTAAGTAAAAATAAAAGAATGTCAAATATTAAAGCTGCTCTATATTTGACATGGGGAGCGAGGGAGCCAAGGTGGCTTCAAAGCCTCATACTCTAAGGTAAAGTCTACGCCCTAAAGTACCTACACCCAATGGAGTTAGTAAGGCAAAAGCCTTGGAAAATCATTGCACAAGGCAAAAGTCTTAGTAAATCTTTGCCACCTTAAATGGCCTAGCACTGCACCCTAAGGTCTACTTCTACGACCAAATCCCTACAACTATCAAAGTTGAAAAGGCAGAGCCTTTGGTTCTCACGGAGGCCTTTACACAAAGCAAAGCCTCAGTGGACCGTTACACAAGGCAAAAGCCTTAGTATATTTCTCAAGTTATGAAGTTATTAATGTTATAAATCAATTGGCCTATTACCTTTACGTCTAACATGATTAAAATAAAGGCAAAGTATGAAAGATTTTATTGATAAAAAAAAAGAAGAAGTCATTACAAAAGTTTTTAAAAAAATACAAAGGTTCACTCCTCACCCTCCGAGGCTCCTTTCTTCGCAACCGAGGCTTCCTTTTCCACAGTAGTCAAGTTGTCGACTGAAGATGAGGCATCAGAGGAATATAAGAAAGACAATTCCCAACCGAGACAAGCATGGATCTATTCCATAATCTGCTTGCCCGTCGACTAGAGAATTGCCTTCTTGATATCCTGGTACTCCTCAAGCACCTATAATTTCTCGACCGCCTCCTTCGCCACATCAAGCATCGACCACTCTAGTTCTTGGTTCTTCTTCTTCTCAGCCTTCATGTCGTTCTTAGCCTGACGTGCCTACTTTTTTATTCTCTTGATCTCTGCAAAGAGCTCGACGATTGATTGTCACGGCATGCTTCTTTAAGTTCTCCTGCACCTTTAGAAGGAGAAGCTAGGCCTTAGTCTCTTTGTTCTTGGCACCCTCGACCATCCATTTCTCCTTGTCAAGGAGAGGCCTTAGGTCCTCGATCTCCTTGCAAGGTCTAGTTAAGTCATTGATCAGTTTCGTAATCTCTTTGTAGGAGATAAGGGCCATCATCAAAGCCTGCACACAAACGACAAGATTAAAAAGGATTAGACAATAAATATTAAGGAAGCAACCAAAGAAGGAAGTTAGAAAAATACTTATAGTAACCTAGCTACAGATTTGCTCCCTATGCTGCTTTAGGGGAAAAGACTTCTCGGCTACCTCCAAATTTTTGTCAAAAATGAACTCATAGATAGCCTGGAAGGCTAGGCTAAATAGAGGGGGAAGTTGAGAAAATTCCCCACCAGGTAGAAGAGGAATAGCCTTCTCTAGAGGAGGAGAAGGAAGGTCTGTTATCTCTATTGACGCCTAAGCGATAACATGCTGTTGTCGACCCTTTGTCTTTTATTTGGAGGGGCATTAGAGAAGCGGAGACTCGTCTCCTTCCTCAAGTCGTTGGGCTTCTTTGGTAAGGTGGTGTCCTCTAGTGTGGAGCCCCTTACATAGGGGCTTGAAACTTCTTGATCTAAATTGGAGCTTAAGGTTCAACATCTCTATACAAGAAAATATCAATGGATAAGATCAATTATCAAACGCTTAAGTTGACCGCACATTAAGTAAATGTCAAGTTAAAAACCTACCCTTAGGGCCCCCACCAGAAAGGGGTTGGTTGGGGACAACCCAGGAAAGATTGTGAGAGTTAATATTAATTTCGACCTTCTTTTATTCTCTTCGTAAAGAGGTTCATAATTTGCCCCTCTTCCTCTGAAAGGGCGGTAATTTGTCTAACTTTCTCTTGTCTTCACAGGGAAAGGACGGGTGGTCAATTAGCTCTACAAATATATATATATATATATGTAATTTAAGTGAAGACAAAGGAAGCCTAAATCTCAATGTTATAAGGTTTCAGAGGCTTACTAGCGATTCTTCAGGTGGTGTCAACTTCATGCTTCCTAGGACCATACCCTCATTGCCCGTCAAGGGGTTGGGTGTTGAAGCTTCCCTTCAACATGAAGAACATTTTCTTTTAGTTGTGGCTGGAAGTAGGGAGATCCAAAAAAATGGGGGGTCTTATCCTTGGCTTGACTGGCATAATAATAGCCTTTAGATAAAGATTGGCTAATACAAGATCAACCAAATTTTGGAAATAAAGGCAAGAATAGACAAGCTTAGAAAAGAAGCAACCTCAAGCCACATAAGGAAAGGAGTAAACGGGAATGTCAATTGATACCAAATAAGGAAACTTACCCTTTCTCTAGTCAATACAAAATTACTTCAAGATCAAAAAACTATGAAACTCAAATCATCTCCTATAAATATGAAATTGATACCATGGATTATACACATTGAATTCCACACGTTTACTCCCTTGCTCTCTAAATTCTCTTTCTAAAACCTCTTCTTCTTGTCTCTCACTTTCTTCTTTATCTTCTTTCTCGACAATTATACTTTTATCATCAAATAATGAAATCCTAGACCTTACAGTGGACGTAGCCTCTATTCCAAAGGTGAATCGTTATAGATCTACATGCCTATTTATTTTCCTACTTTTTATGTTTTGTCTTGTTCAGGTCGATTTGAGGCCAACCAACCTGCCATCACGATCGACTTTTGGGAGCAATGATAGCACGCTAAACAAGTCTAATTGTAGAATTCACTGTTTACAGTTTTCAAATATACAAAATTAAATCTCCTAAATTAATATGTCTAATAGATATGCATTAGGATATGACAAACCCAAGAAAAAGAAGAAAATAGAAGCACCTAATTTATATTGTTGCATCCAAAACGCAAGAAAAATAAATATTTGAATAGATATTTTTGTTGCATGCTTTGTTATCTTCTTATCTAGGTTAATAAACTTAAGAAGACTTGGCTTCTTTTTCCACAATTTCATGAAAATGGAGAAGTATACCTTTTTTTAGAAGCTTTTGATGAGTTTGGTATTGTATTTTTGATAATATTGTTACGTGACTTTAAGGTACATTTTTTCCTTCATTAGATTGTGGATTGTTTTGTTATTTTGGAATGCTACAAAAATTATTTAAATTCATAGTATCGCATAAAAATCTATATTTTGAAATAGGGCTCCTTCACAAATCTTGCTAAACGCCTTAAATTATGTCAAGCCAGCCTTGATAATAACATTTTAGTAATTAAATTGATAAAAATTACATTTTAAAGTATAGTAAAAATTATATAAAGGGAATTTCTCATCCCGATATATAAGTAGCGTAAAAATTAAAGATAATAAATAAAATTCATTCAAGTATTGAAGTTTGATAAACATGTCTTTTGAGAAGGGTTTAGTGTCAAATAATTGATAAAAAGGAACAAATTACTGCAATTTAATTAAAAAAAAAAAAAAAACGGTGATAGCGCCCATTAACACATTATTATTTCTTCATTCAGCTGAAAACAACACATGCTTATCATTGTTCACGTAAATCATGTGCCTCATCATATTAGTTTTTTTTTTTTTCCTCTTTTTTGGAGATAGTGCTTCTTCATACGTTATAGGTCTTAGTTTTTAAACTGTACACCCTAATATAATATATAATATACTTTTTAAACTAGGTTTTATAATTTTATTGATAGTAGGATTATAACTTCGTTTAAAATTGCTTGACTTATTGTCTATTTGATAAAGTTAGTTGTAACTAACTTTTCAATTAAGAATAATATAAAGCTCTTATATATTATAATAAAAAAAATTACTATAATTTAAAACTCTTTCACATTATAATATTTATAATTATAATTAGCTACGAATCAAAACCCCTTATTAGAAATATCAATTATTTGCACACCCCCTCTTTGACGCTGACGTGGACGGTGGAAACAACGCCCGCATGTACTCGTTCGCTTATTGGTCGGTTCTCGCTTCGGTCTCTTGTGTTTTTATTATCATCGCATTTTTCACGGTTCGTTGGAAACAAAAGATGGGCGATTGTCCGATTGGACTTTTGTTGTTGGACATGTCCACGCGTGGCGTGGGTGTGTATTACCTATTTTAACCCTACAGGATTAAAATTTGCTTTTCTGAGCTAATGTTCTCGCTTCCACATCCTATTTCCAGCTCTGAGCCGCATTTCTGGCTTCTGCGTCCTATTTTCACTTTTCTGCTCATTCTCGGCAGGACCAAGTTGAAACAAGAGTTTGTAACAATTGTATTTTGAAAATATGAAAAAAAAAGTGTAAATTTCATACAAATTTTTCTTTCCTTTCTGAAAATTGAGTTTTTGTCTTTTTTTTTTTTTTAACTTGACCTCGTCTTGAAAGTTGGTGTAGATTTATAACTAGGCTAAGTCTGCAATCATGTGTGTATGAGAAATATGTAATGTGTTTTTTTTTTTTTTTAATTTTGAGATTCTTATATTGTAAATCCTTTATTGAATACTTCTTACATTAAGTAAAAGAAAAATTTTTTTAACTATTTAAAAATTTACACTTCTAGGTTTGGGTATTATAATTTTAATCCTTCGATTTAACGAAATAATGATACAATATCCTTCTGCATGAAATTGGATGGCGAAAAGGAAAAAGACCGTTAAATACTAACCGATGAAATGCGTGCATTTCACAAAGGGAAATTTATGTAAGTGAATTATCTATTATGAGTGTATTCTGAAAGTATACTATCTATTCTAGACCTAATCAAATACGAAGACATTTAAAATGTATTACACGTTGGTAGTTTGTAATAGTCAATACTTAATTTGGACTAATTTAATTACAAATATACAGTCACAGAAAATAATAAAATAAAAAAATCCATGCTTTGAACCACAAACATGACAAAAAAAAAAAAAAACAGTTCGAGGGGTTGACATGAGATATATTTTTTTATTTTTCTTTTAATTTTTAAAATTTGTTCACTTTTCTTTTCTTTTTTTTTTCCCTTTATTGATATTTTGGTCTTTTCAATTGTCATTACACACTTTGTTATGAAAATTCGATTTGTAATAAAAACTTGAAGAAAAACGCAAAATGGGTATTTTAATTTAAAAAAAGTTAGGATTAGGCTCATGTTGTTATATAAAATAATTAATCATAATAATTATTTATATTTACAGCAATAAGAACTCTGGATGATCAAAAATATACGGGCAAGTTATTTAATATATCTTAGATCAAATAGGTTGGAGATCCCGTTTACTCAAGTATCAAATTAATACATATGTGAATATTATGACTATATATTCTAAGTGAAACAGTAGATTCCATATTTATGATATAATTTTTCCAACCACCTATAATAATAACTCAATATGCTATTGTTGAACTAAAATTGATTTTAATCATTGAAAAATTAAAAGACACAATAAATGAACGAATGCGAGTTGAGTGTTACTAGAGGTCATTTCCATTAACGGTCAACAATATCAGAATTTAATTCTTAGTATAGAATTATATATATTAGAATTATAATTCTATTGTGATCTTAGTTCAATCCATTCTAAATACGTTAACATTTTTATTTAGTTAGCAACATTAATACAATCTGACTTAGATCATTCCACTCACATGAAAAAATAGGTGACAAAACAATCTTATTAAAATAAAATGTCCTACTTGATTCACGGATTATGAACAAAACTCTCATAATTTTTCCTTCAAAATTTTATCTTCCGAAATATGAACACTTCATATATATAATTAAAGGACTTATATCAAGCATAGGATCCTTATAATAACATTTGTTCATAGATACAAAGAACAATTTTTTAGGATTGAAAACATGTGATGTTTTTATAAAGGACATATAATAATTACATAAATAAAGTGATTATATTTTTGTGCATGTATTATGAATATTATTTTAATAACATTAAAATTCTATAATTATTTATGCGACCCTAAATAATATATAAGTATTAAATAGCAAAGGATAATATTTAAAGATGATAATTAAAATGATCAACAATTTATAATTATTTATTTGATTAATTATTCAATTAAAGTAAGGAATCTTTAATTAAGCGTTACTAGTATCCATTAAGAATGGAATGGTATTATTCGAGTCATTAAATGAGTACATGAAACACCTGTTATTTTAACGGGTATGATTTTTATAAAAATCATATGAATAAATTGTCACTTTAGAACTTCTTATCAAATCTCCGTAAGAAACATTCAAAATTTACCTATCACCTACCTCTACCAACCTTGTCCCCCTACATTAATACTCAATTAAGTAACTTCCTTCTCATTTGGCTAAAGGTCTCCAAAGGAGACATAGAATTATTTCACCTCAACTACCAGGAGACATTGATATATTTTCTCAACCACTTTT